>APFE030990437.1:0-15177 GCA_000404065.3 Pinus taeda
CTGCAGAAGCGATTAGGGTTCTCAGTCACGGCGCAGTCTGCGCTTCTCTGATCAGCTATAGACACTGAACCAAGGGCCCGGTCGTGCATCAGTGCGACAGGGTTCCCAGGTTCGTTATGGAATCATCGCAAGGGGGGGCGTCAAAGCCCTCCCCAGGAGCAAAAACTTCGCTGCACGGACCTGAACACGATCTGGTATTCGGATCTTTAGATAAAGGAATGATGAACCAAAACAAATCGCACCAGCATGGAAGCAAAAGGACAGAAGGGCAAGAAGGAAAAAAAAATGATGCGCAAGACAGGGGGGAGAATCGCGGGGAAACCCCGAAAGTCACTTCTGCAACCTGCAGACCCATAGCCAAGGAGCGTCCTAGAATAGAACTGCCAGGACACAAAATAGACCAGAGAATCGAATTCATGCGGGATCACGCCCTTATAGGGAAGTTCATCGGGTTCTGGTCGACTGAGAGAGCCCTATACGGATGGATTGCGGCGAAATGGAAGCCAAAAGGAGATGTAACCTTAGAGCTTGGACCAAAAGGCTTCTTCACGGTGATTTTCTTCTATCTGGAGGACAAATACAGAATCCTGGGTGAGGGGCCCTATTTTTTCAACTCAGCAGGTCTGTACCTGAGGGATTGGATTCCTAGATTCAACCCGGACAAGGAAGATCTCACATGGGCGCCTGTATGGATACGGTTGTACTTGCTTCCAGATGAGTATTGGGACGAAGACATCCTTAAAAATATAGGAAATGGAATCGGGGAATTCATCAGGGCTGCCGAAGAAACAAAAAAGTGCATACATATATCCTATGCTCGCATATGTGTCTTTATCAGATTGAATGAAGCTTTGCCAGAATCGATAAGTCTTTTTCATAGAGATGAAGAATGGATTCAGCCTCTGGACTACGAGCACGTCCCCTTCAGGTGTAGAAAATGCCATGCTCTAGGGCATCTCTTCCGGGACTGTCCGCTCAATGTTAAAACTGCTTCCCCTGTTTCCTCTGAAGCACCGGCCCAGGATGGCTTCACAAAGGCCCCAAGCAGAAAGCGTGCCCACAAGAAACCTAGAAATAGTAGCAAGCCCCAACAAGTGAATAATCAAGGACCATCCACCAAGAATAGTTTTGAAACCCTATCGAGAATCTCTGAAGACCAGACCCCGCTCTCTGCAGATGTCTCTGCCTCCCCCACCTCCTCCACCCCTCCACCTCCCTTTTCCTCCACATCCAAACATCCCCCGCCCCCCTCAGCAGCCCGGCTACCCTTTTGAATGGATTCACAGAGCTGGAAGGAAAAGGAAAGGCTATGGATATTGACGGAAAGCTAGATCCTCAACCAAACTCAGAGTCAAATCAGGACGAAGACAATCAAGTGCAGAGAATAGAAGAAGAACCTGAAAGTATAGAAATTATGGGCCTAGACATCATAGAGCTAGAACTGGCCTGCCATAAGAAGGCCTACGACAACATCTCAGAGGATCAAATCAATAAGCTGGAGGTTGTTATTTCCAGAGCCTTTCATCAGCAACAACTAGGCATACAACCTGGAAGCCAATGGGATGGATACCAACTCCCAAAAGAATCCAATAAAAGAGGAAGAAAAACGGATCTCCAGAGAACGATTGAGGTAGGAAAGATACTGTTAGACTCGGGCAGGTATGCTAAACTGACGAAGTACTACAAACCCTCCATCAATAGTTAAATATGAAGCTAGTATCATGGAATGTCAGAGGGCTAAATAGCCCCAACAAACTTAGAATGTTAAAACACATGATTAAGGCAGAAAAACCACAAATGTGCTTTCTGCAAGAAACTAAATGTAACAGCTCAACTTTAGACAACATTCTCTCCAAGGCCTGGCCAGGTTGTTGAGCGGCAGCAGTGGATGCCTCGGGTGCTTCGGGAGGGCTCGCCATTGCTTGGAACACATAGGAAATAGCTATATCAGATCTGCATGCCTCACATCATTTCATCCAAGCGACTTTTCACATCCTTGGTACGAATATACATGGAAATCTCTCAAATGTTTACTTCCCTCAGGATGCGGGAGGTAAAACTGCCCTCCTTGATACTATAGAGCTCTTGGGAAATGACAGAAAGCACCCACTCTGGATAATAGGTGGGGATCTTAATATGATCACCAAGCTCGAAGAGAGGATTGGAGGGCGCAATAGACTGGACCCTGAAAGCTCCCACTTCAAGGATTTCATTCAGAATGCCTCTCTCATAGATATGCCTTTCGGTAATGGAACCTTCACTTGGAGCAATCGCAGAGCTGGCAGGCATCAAATAGCCTCCAAATTGGATCGCTTCCTCTTATCAGATAATGCGGTCCACCTGGGAGGAGATTTCTCTGCAGCAATCCTACCCCACACTGGCTCAGATCACTGGCCGATCGCCATTCAATGGCAAAGACCAAGCAATCCCACCAGAAGATCATTCCGCTTCGAAGAGTTCTGGCTCACACATCCTTCATTCAAGGACATGATCAAAAATATCTGGACAACCTTCACTCCGCCTGAAGGATCTAAGATGTTTCAGCTTCAGCAAAAACTCAGGTCTGTAAAAATCCAATTAAAACAATGGAACAGGGAGACCTTTGGTGACATATTCACTGCCCAACAAGAACTAAACAGGGAATTTTCGGCTCTCCAACAAAAGATAACAACAGAGGGGCACACTGAAGAAACATTGGAACAGGGACGCAGCATCCACAGCAAGTTGGAGGAACGGAGGAAACAGGAGGAAATATACTGGAAGCAAAAATCTAGAATAAGATGGCTGAGAGAAGGTGAACGAAATACCAAATTCTTCCACAGAACCATGGTTCAATGAAGAATGCACAACAGCATCCCCTTCATTCAAACTCAGGGAGGCGCTAAAATAGAATCTCACGAGGAAATTGAGAAGGAATTTCTCAAGCACTTTTCTCAAGTCCACACCGAGCCTGAAGGAGATAGGCACCCGAAAATTGCAAGAATAACCAACAATGTGCCAAAGATCATCACGAAAGAGCATAATGAACTTCTCCTTCGCCCCATTATGATGCAGGAGGTAGACGATGCTATGTCTCAACTAAAGGAAGGTAAAGCCCCTGGGCCAGATGGTTTCACCACAACTTTTTTCCACACCTTCTGGGATTTGTTAAAGCATGAGGTCTGGCAAATTGTAGAAGAATCCAGAAACCTCCACTGGCTGCTCCCATCTCTAAACTCAACCTTCATTGCGCTCATCCCAAAAGAGGAAGACTCGATCACCCCTGACAAGTACAGGTCGATAGCTCTTTGCAACGTCATCTACAAAGTTATTTCTAAAGTGATTGTGAACCGGCTCAAGCCCCTCCTACCCTTGCTTATTTCTCCGGAACAGTCAGGCTATGTGGAAGGGCGGAAAATTTTGGATGGAATTATTCTCACACACGAGATAATTCACTCCCTCAAAACCACAAAGCAAGCAGGTATGCTCCTTAAACTAGACCTCTCTAAGGCTTTTGATAAACTAAGCTAGACTTACATTCAGCACATGCTCTCAGCCTTTGGTTTTTTCTCTATGTGGATCCGATGGATTATGAGTCTTATCACCTCCCTTCAATTCTCCATTCTTATCAATGGTATCCCCTCCCGACCCTTTAAGCCGTCTAGAGGGATCCGGCAAGGCGACCCTCTCTCCCCCTTCCTCTTCATCCTTATGGCCGAGGGGCTAGGGCGTCACATAAAAAATGCGCTCCTCTCTCCCCAGATCAAAGGCATTTCAGTTCATAATACCCCTGCCAACTCCCATCAGCAGTTTGTCGACGACACTATGCTCTTTGGATATCCCTCCGTCCAGGAAGCCTCGCGCTTCAAAGCCTTGCTCAATGATTTCTCAGAAGCTTCTGGTACCGACATCAACTGCCACAAGTCCCAGATATTCTTCTTCCACACTCCCCCCTCGGTCAAGACCGCGGTTACCCGCATTTTAGGATTCCCTTCCGCTTCCCTCCCTTCCAAATATCTGGGAGCTCCGCTTGTTGCCTCAGCCATAAAACACTCCACTTGGCAATCCCTTCTTGAAAAGCTAGAATCTCGTCTTAACCTGTGGACTCATAGAACCTTAAACCTGGTCAGTCGAGTTGTGCTCATCAAATCTGTTCTTCAGGCTATGCCGCTATATATGTTCTCCAGCCTAGCAGCGCCGAAATGGGTTCTTAAACAAATAAGAAACCTTCAGCGCAGTTTCCTGTGGGGCAGCACGACAACCAATCGTAAATGGGCCCTGGTAAAGTGGACCACTGTTTGCATGCCTAAAAACAGAGGGGGGATTGGTCTGAGAGACCCTGAGCACAACAATACCATTATGGGGGCAAAAATCTAGTGGAAATGGGTTTCCAATCCAGACAAGCCCTGGGCCAAACTCTGGATGGCCAAATATGCTAACAACAGACCCCAGGAAGACCTCGTCAGGTTCACTCCCACCGACAAGGGATCGGTAATGTGGAATGCTGCCAAACATCACTATCAGCTAATACAAGGGCACAGTTTCTGGGAAGTGAGGAATGGCAGGACGGCACGTTTCTGGACTGATGCTTGGAATCAAATGCCAAAAATCAACAGCATACTAATCCCTGATCTTGCACACATCAGGCAGGAGCAGCAACAGGAAAAAGTCTTACAGTACTGGCAACAGGAGGAGAAGCACGGCTTCAGGCAATGGAAACAGGGAAATCAGCTAATCCACAACACTAACCTACAAGACGCTGGGAAGCTGGAGGTGGAGCTAAGAAAAAGGAACATCAGATACAACGAAGGCAATGATATCCTTCGATGGGGATACCAGCCAAAAGGCTCCTACTCTCCTTCAGAGGCGTTTAAGATATTACACAACAGCAATGCCCCTATTGACACCATTTGGAGTAGAATATGGGAACTCGACTCCTGGCCCAAAGTCTCACACTTCTTATGGTTAGTAGGGCACAAAAGAATTCTCACTTGGGACAAACTAAGAAGAAGAAACTACCAGGGCCCATCCTATTGCCACAATTTGAAGCACAATGAGGAAACTCTCCAACACCTCTTGGATGCCTGTCCCCTTGCCAATTAGCTATGGGAAAAAGTGAGCTTCAGATGTCAACGACAATGCCGGAAGGAGAACGACATAATCAACTCTTTAAGACAATGGCCCCAAAGACCTTACACAAGTGAGCTCCTAAATCGTCTATGGAACATCCTCCCGGGACTAATCCTTTGGAGCATCTGGAAAGAAAGAAACAAAAGAATTTTTAAAAATCAATGTTCTCAAATTGAGGACATATGGAAAAGGCTATGCACCAACCTCCAAGAGACACTCATGCTCCGAGAATGGTCACCGGAGGATCGGCCATCTCAAGCTAATGAGGAAAACATCCTAAACAACTGGCACTTGAAATTACCGTGGGCTCTTCAGAAAAAGGAAGGGGCCAAAAGCAGTAGCATCAACAATAGCAAGTGGAAGCCCCCCCCACAGAATCACTATAAGCTCAACTTTGATGGCGCCTCCAAGGGCAATCCAGGCATAGCGGGATTTGGAGGAATTATAAGAAATCATGAAGGCTCTCACATGCAGATATATTTTGGAAATATAGGCTGGGACACTAATAACTCAGCTGAGCTGGAAGGTCTCTAGCAAGGACTCACTCTAGCTTGGAATCTCAACCTTCAACCACTGGTCGTGGAAGGAGACTCCCAGATCCTCATTCAAATGGCAAAGCGTCTCCAAAATGGATCCCAAGCAAGTAAAATCGCCACTAGCTAGTGACTCGAAGCTAGGCTGAAGGAAATTGAACATTTACTCTGCAGTAATAGAGTCATCTCGTTCATACACACAAAAAGGGAAGGCAATAAGGTAGCTGACCTCCTGGCCAACATAGGTGTAGATAATGCCAGCACCCTCATCGTTGGTAGCATCAGCACAATTCCTAATACTGGTCAGGCTCAAGAATGTGCCATCCTGATTCAGAATGATGCAGCAACCCCGGATGCGGGTGACGAGACAGTTGTCAGCACAGAGGCACAGGGAAGCCATGTGCCATCCCGTGCCCAAGCTCTGCATTAACTCCTCTCCCCGCCGCCATGGAATTACAACTCAAGGAAGGCGGCAGGCCATCAATGCGGGTTATGTCACCATGGCAAGTAGGCAGAATGCAACTACGGCGATTTGGGTTCATTTTAAGGGAGGTCGTCCGGATCATGGCGCTCAGACGCTCATCTCCTGCTTCCTCGTTCAGGTATCCAGGTCTGTGGGTAACATTTCCAGGATTAACGTTGAGTGTTGTGAGGGCACTGTTCGAAGGGGGCTCTGGACTGTGGGGCGCAGAGCTATCACGGCTTCTGCATCCTTACCTGCCCCTGCAACTATGTTTCGTCGCAGAGGACCAGCTCGTGGAAGGCCAGCTCGCCCTCCAGCTGATCGACCGCGGGGGAAATGCTGCCGATGCCGCTGCCACAAAGGAGTTCAGGCCACCCCCATTCAGGCCAGCCAGATCCTGGACACGGGCGATTCTGAGGCGGAGCCTGCCCCTGCTCCAGCATTCGGGTCTGCCATATTCTCTTTTCGCAGCACGCGGGATAGGCCACGCATCAACGCCCACGTTTCAATCCTTTTTCTCGAAGAACCTGATGAAGATGAAGGCGCAAGCAGCATGGGAAAATCCCCGGTGGGAGGCCAGGGGGCAGAAGAATAGCCACCAGCGGCGACGTCGGGGCAGGCTCCTAAAAGCCCTCTGGCTCAGGAAACCACGACCACCAAGGAAAACGATGAGGAGGACTGGGAAGCTCTACGGGAAAGATACGGCTGGTGCGAAGTGGTGGAGGAGAAGCCACCAGAATAGCCCTCAGCTGGACCACCTCTTCCTCACCGCGCATTGCTCAGGTTTTGTTCTGGTTCTTTCTGGTCTTGATTCTGTCTTTGGGTATGTTTTGGTTATATCGAGTCCAGGTTTTAATAGTCTGATACCCCAGTGCGGGATGTTTACGTTTTTTCTCCCATGCCCTTGCGTGGGCGGTTCAAGCCAGTTTTTTGTGCCCCTGCATGGGCAGTCCAAGGAAGCAGTCGCGCCCCTGCGTGGGTGGTTCAAGTTAGTTTTCGAGCCCCTGCGAGGGTGGTTTAAGGTAGCTTTCGTGCCCCTGCGTGGGTGTTCTGGAATTGTCGAGGTTTTTTCTGTTCTTCAATGATTAACTGTCGATGTCTCTGCACAGCAGTAAAGCCCCTGTCTGGGCATGTTTTGTCCTGTAAAAGTCAAGCCCACAGCGCCACTGATGGCCTTGGGCATCTCATTATCATGGATGTAATTTACCCACTGTACATAATATAATAGGTAGTTTTTACAGAGAAAAAAAAATGCTATAAATCATTGTCACATTTGGACAATTTGTCACATTTTCTCAATATACTTCATGGCAATTAAAAATAGTTTTGCGTTGAAAGGATCAAAATTTCAAGAAATTGATCACAAGTTATCTAGATTCTATTTACATAGATTAGATCATTTCTTTTATTATCTTGATGACTATTTATTTGACTCATTCGTTGTTGTTCTTCACTTCTGCTATACTTCAACTAAGATATAACATGGAATTGTAAACCGCTTTCGATATTTCTTATATCATGGACATGATGCTTCTTTGCATTCATTGCATACAGAATTGACTCTTGAATATCTTTAGGATCTTCATCATGTTAATGATTTTGAAATGTACTTGGAAGGATTGTCTACAACTTCTTCTATTTGTGCTCCATCTACAATTAGCTTATGGGGCATGTGTTTTGTATCAAATGGTTTTCAGTTCCAGTCAATGTTTGGATATTTATAAATGGACAAGCATATCTATGGTTCAATTCAAACATTGATGGTTATCAATATAATATTCTTTTGCATAACCAAAACCCTGCATGTGGACATTTTGAACCACTCTTGTTACACAACACAAAGGATATGGCACGAGGGCTTCACTAGGGGAGAAATACCATATCACGTGAATTCATATTGGGGGATATATGTTGAGAAAAAAATGACATAATATATTGAGCATATATTAGGGGTAAAGAGTTTTTATATTGGCAGGTATAAAAAATGGAGTTCAAAATTAATGAAAAAATATAAAGGGGTATAAAAAAATGTTGATGAAAAATGGATACCTAAAATATCTAGTGAAAGTAGGGGTTTTTTAATTCAAAAGGTGTATTGGGTTCATATTGGTAGGGAGTTAAATACTGTGATTTTTAGAGGTATTGTCCATTATGTAGTCAAATTAGGGGTATTGATTAGTATGCCACAAATGCACGTGATATGTTAGAGGTTCATCAAGTGAATCCCCCATGAGATATTCTAGCTTCAATTGATAAAGAAATTGGATCTTGCATTTGTTCATACCAATTCTCAATTGGACACTATGACATTTTGTCAATTGAGCAAATCTTATTTGAACAAGTCTTCTTGATCTATCAACAAAATTTCAATGACTTCCATGACACTTTGTTTGATTCTATTTGCACAATTACTCCATGGTTTGATATGTCTAATATGAGAAACATAATTACACAATTTTTTTACAATTGTTTCATTTGCAATGACAATAGAGTTACCAGTTGCTTAAAACAACACCTGAATGATAGAAACATTGAACAAGAGCAATGTATCAATGATTGAAAAGCTTATATTATAAACTTATCAATTCCATATGCATATGGACATATAGAGGGAAAAGGTTTTTCAATATAATGGATATGTGAACCACTTGATGTTAACATATATATCTGGGATATAGGAACAAAGGATATTCCCTTGAGATTCTATTCATCAAAGACTTATTCCAAAGTCTTGTACCTTATGCATGTACCAATATCTACATCACATGCACATTTCCATGCACTTCTGGAAATTCAGAATGTTGAAAATATTAATCACAATGACATGACACCACAAGTTCTCCAAAGAATCTCGAAAAGAAAAAACTGCAAGTCAATTTCAAGTGTACCTTGTAGATATCTTGTTAGCAAAGAATCTAGTTTTACTAGATCCTGTACTAAATAAAGAATTTGTCAATTAACAATGCAATATTAAAAAAAAAAAAGAGAATTAGTTGAGGTATTGAAGGATTTCACGTCACCAAATGAGTACAATAATCCTTTTTTAATGGAGACACAAAATAACAAAGAATTCTCTACCTCTTTTCCTAATGGATATAGTAAGTGGTACACTCACTTACATTAGTTGAAATTTGCAATATGATCATAAGGTGCTATAATACAAGAAGGACAAAAGTGACATGTAAAGTCAAATAAAGTAATCGAGGCATATTTGCAATCAATCCAAGACATGCCTACATATGCATGTTGCATTTGTGATAGATTATCCTTTAGAAAGGACATGAAATCTATTAACAAACACATAGTATATACTATTTGCTATATGAGGCCTGCATCAAACTTCAACGCCATTAAAATCAATGAACAAATGTGAAAATATTGTAATAATGCAATACTCAATGAAAAAGTGCCTACATTTGCATCATCTCTTCATATTCGACAAAATGAAAAATTGATCTTCGTTGCACAATTGACATATTTGGAAGAGAGATTAGTGGCACCAAGAATGGATTTTGCACAAATAAGACAACTTGGTTAAAAAATATCACAAATTGGATTAATAGGAACAATCATATATGTTCCTTCCATTCTAGATAGAATTCAAACAGCATTACCTAGAGATATTGATGACAAGATAACAATGGGAATTATGCTAAAAAGAAAATTGGAATAAAAGAATGCTTATTTGTCTGGAAATATCTGACCCAAAAAAGTTATGTTTGCATTACATGACTTGTGCACCGCATCTCTATACAAGAGCGAACAAATAGTAATCAACTATGAATGGAAAAAACATTTTGAACAAAGTAGGCAAAATCATGAGAACGATAGTCCAAAAATCAAGGAACTGGACTCACCAAATGTAGATAATGATCTAGAGCCAGAAACTAAAACACTTGTACATGGATATTTAGAGGCCCTCCTTATCCATGATCTTGATACGAGAATAATACATGTTGCACGTTTTGAAGGGTTTCGTCCCCTAGGCATTTTTCAAGAAAAATTCTCTGAGAAAATGAACTTCCCGGCGTTGTTCTTTGGATCAAGTCACCCTATTGATGTTATCAATCAATTTTTGTATCAAAAAATTGAAAAATGGAAACTGTTGCACATGTCTAGTGAGTTTTCAACACATATTACAAACATATTTTTAAAGCAATCTGTATTTTGATAAACCAGGTTTCTAACTCATCTTGGATTTCTATTCGCAAAGGAGAACTAAAAGGATAAAAACTAGTTGTTAAAGATGTCAAAAATAAAAGCAATCTTCAAAAATTATTAGAATCACCAATTGCATATCAATGTTTAAGAAGCATTCACACATCTCCTGACTATTTTGAACATTTATGAAAATATATATTTGCAATGATATGACAGCTTCACCCACCGAATTTCTTTGTCGCATTCACTAGTTCTGAGCATCTTTGGGAAACATTGATAAATGCACTAAAAATACAACGCATTTACTCCATAAAAAATCAAACAAACAAATTTGATGATGAATGCATTGACACATTGATAAAACGTCAACCGGTCATCTGTAGTCAATATTATAGGCATATAATCTCATCACTGTGTTCCTTGATAACAAAAAACAATGAATTATTTGGTCGAATGCAAGATTGTTAAATAATGAATCCATACAGGTGAGGATAGTTTTTAGATAGGAGGAATGACCTGTTATAGATTTTTAGTGAACCCAACGTTTCGGACTACCAAGTGAGTCCATCATCAGGGGATGCGTCAATAGATATTCTTCAGATCTTAATGATGTATCCAGGAGCTAGATTTAGGTTATATATATATAGGAAATTGAAGAAAGAAATTTAAGAAAATAGGACAGCTAATTTTTTTAATTAATTAATTAATTAATTAATTATTATTCTTTATTTAATTTTATTATTATGATTTTTTTCATTCACTTTCTTTTTTTTTTTTCTTTTTTTTTTTTTAATTAACTAATTAATAGGTTTATAAACTTAATTGATTTTATTATTTTACTTACTATGTTTATTAATTTTATTTAAATATATGGTTTAATTGATTTATTAATTAATTTATTAATTTGATTGATTAATTGATTAATTATTTTTTTATTATCCAAAGTAGTGAAACGAAGCATGACCATCGATTACTTTGGATTCAAGATGCACCAATATATAAACAATCCACTAATGTCGATGTCATAAGTTTCATTAATCAATATTTGACTTGTGATTCAACAATTTTGTTGAATCAAATGATTCAATTTCAAACTCATCACCACACAAAAACTTTCAAAGCACATAAAATTTCTACTTGTAGATTTGGTTTCCCTATTCCACCAATCGATGAAACTTGCATCTTACATCCTTTGTGCAGTGAAAATAATGATATCCAAACAATGCAAAATAAACTTTCATTTCTTCTACATGACAATTCCTATCCAAAAAAACATAACATTTGACATGGTTTTAGCTGACCTTGGAATTACAAAACAAGAATACATCATTCTCTTACAATTTTTTATTACTCGGCCAATTGTACTACTCAAAATAAATCCTTGTGATGTGTGGATAAATTCATTTGCAAAAAAATCCATTCGTTGTGGCAAGCAAATGCAGATGCTCAATTATCTTAGATGCCTATGCCACAACAACATATTGCAACTCTTATATGACAAAAATGGATTGTTCCATGACAATTGCATTCAAACAAATTTGAGAAAATTGCATATCTTGTGGAGACAACAAAATTGAGACTATTCACAAACTTGGAAACACATCGCTAAATATGAAACAAATGTCAAGTCGACAAGCAGTCCACATTTCTTTGTCATTTCCTTCGTATTCAACTTCTAGAAAAACAATTTTCATTAACACTACTCAAGCTTAAAAATAAACATATGTTCTAAAAAGACCTATTTTGTTAGAACAAGAACCTGGTAATTCTGAAGATATTGTTTGCATGAAAACCGTTGATAAATATGTTGCACGACCCATTTCCCTTGAACAAGTTTGCTTGGAAGAATATGTTTCCTCTTATTCAATCACAAAAACAACATTAGAGAAAAAAAACAAAAAAAACAAAAACAAAAACAAAAACAATTCATTCGATACAATGAACACATGGACCCATGGACCCAGAAAACTATTATAAAGAAAAAATTATGCTCCACATCCCATACAAATATTCTGAATACACATTAAATAAAAATGAAGAGACATGGGCTAAAGCATACTTTTCGCATAAACACATTGTCGATGTCATTGAAAAACAATTTTCTTGTTTAATCACACCATGGGGTGATATTGAAACTGCTTCTACTACAATTGCATCGCAAAGTGGTGAAATATTTATCCTTCACTTGCCATTAGAAACTGACAATAAGGCTTGTTCTAATGAAAATTATTACATTCAACAAGACTTGCAGTAGAAAATGAGATTCAAAAACACTCGAACTAAATATGAAAAAAGAAATGAATTCATTTATCATCCCTTTTTTTTAACACAATGGCATACCATGAAATTATGAGACAATTAAATCAAGAGCAGCAATCGATAATTAAACAAATAGTTTTATGAAAAAAAAAAGTTCCTAGTAAGAGCTTCTATTTGTTCATCACTGGAGGTGTAGGAACATGAAAAACTCTCACTGTGAAAGCACTTTACCATGAACTAGTATGTCTTTATAACAAAGACTTACAAAGTGACCCCTTGAAAAAAAAGGGTTTAATAGTTGCATTTACTAGCAAAGCTACATATATTGCACATGGTATCACAGTCCATTCAGCTTTGCATTTTCCACTTTCACCATGTCACATGGTGCCATTAGCTTCTAACACACTTAATGTATTGAGAAAATAATATGAACAACTTAAATTTATGTTTATAGATGAGACCTCATTACTTGGCTCTCAATTTCTATATAACATTGACAAGCAACTTCGCGAAATTATGCATACTCCAGTTTCCCCGTTTGGGAACCTTGACATAATATTTTCCTCGTTTGGGAACTTTGACATAATATTTTGTGGTGACCTATTTCATGCACAACATGTACATGATTGTTGGATATTTGAACAATCATGACCTAAAGGAACTAGTGTTCTTTACAACTTTTGGAAAGAAAATGTGAAAACTTATTAACTAAAACAAGTAATGCGACAAGACAATAAAGAATTTGTGTCCATCTTAAACAGAATTAGGACATGTTCGCATATTGATGATAATCTTGTATTATTGAAAAAACATTGCTATAGATCAGCACCAAATGATCCAACTTTTCTATACCTCTTATATTTAGACAGGAATGTACACGAACATAATGAAAGAATGTTGTCTTTCATCAAAAAAGAAGAAATCATATTAAATATATGATATAAAAAATGAATCAACAAATATAAATGGCAATAAACACATCAAAATGTAGTTGTCATCTTCCATTGTGCTCAAAGAAAATATGTTTATTGAGCTAATTGGTGGAAATTACAATATTCGGGATGGCTTGGTCAATGGTGCTGAAGGAATTTTTAGAGTTTCCACGAAATTTGAAAATTATGCAATTTGGATTGAATTTGTTGATCCAATTGTTGGCATTGTTCAACAGAAGAAAAAAAATGGCACATTTATACAAAGATGGAATAATGTCTATATGGACACCTATTACTAGAGTTTGTAGGAATAATGAATCAAACAACAAATTTAGTTTTACAAGGGAACAATTCCCTGTTCAACTTGAATGTGCATGAACTATACATCGATCACAAGGGTTGACAATGGACAAATTGGTTTTTTTGTGTCAAAGATATTAAATCCTTGTATTTGCTAAACAAATTGGAACATAGCAACTTTTCCCTCAATGACAAAGTTTCTATTGAACTAAATAGACTTAGACAAAATGCCTCTTATGAGCTTGAATATAGCATATATCAAAATAAAACAAATGACGATTTGACAATATGTTCATTGAACACTCGTAGTTTCTCCTTGCATTTTCAAGATATCATTGATGACTATGATCTAATGAGTGTTGACATTCTTTGTTTCCAAGAAACAAAAACAAAATCACCTCCATCAAATCCATTATTGTCATGCAAATATCACTGCATACATTTATACCATCTACATGGAACTCACACATACAATAGAAAAAGTATTGTAGTTGACAATCATTTCACTTATACAAGAATCCAAATTGAATCAACAATTACAACATTCCATGTTGAAAAAAAATCAATTACAGTTGCAAATATATACATTGCACCAAATGCAAGCATTGAAGAAATAATTAATTTCATCAAGTTCACTTTAGAGCACGCATGTAACAACTACCCAATTGTCCATGTGGGTGATTTCAATCTAGACATGTTTGAAAATAACCATCAACAAAGAAAACTACTTTCATTTATGCAAAGTAATCACTTCAATTTTAATACAAAAAAAATAAAAATAAAAATTGACTATAGCTCAATGCTAGACCACTTTTGGACATACCTTTCATCTAGTATTGTTTCTTTCCATGCCTTTGATGCTTATTGGACAAATCATCATATAGTTTGTCTTACCATTATCTTTGTTGTTAGCGTGAATCATTTTGGCAATGTTCATGTTCTACAATTTCATTGTTGACTTGTCACATTTGCAAATGTAAACCTTTGACATATGCTTTGATTTGCAAACATTGAAAAACAAAGGAATTATGCACAACAAGAAACAAGAAAATAAGAAAAAGAATGCAAAAATCAAATTCTAATAAGTCTTTAAACCATCAACATAATTTTCTTCAATTTTTCTTCCATAATTGTAATTGTAATAAGTACGCATTTTTATTTTCACTTTGTGACATTTTATTCTATATACTTAATACTATTATTTTCTTTAGCTTCTAGTTCATATTTCATTATTTCTTGGTCCAACTATATATGTGTGTGTGTGTGTGTGTGTGTGTGTGTGACCATGGTGATTCTTAATAACATGTTGGAGGAATGAAATTTATGTGTACTTGTCAATGAAATCTATAAAACATTTCTTTATTGTAACTTATGCACATTTACTACGTATCCATCAAAAAAGACTAATAGTACTATATAT
>APFE030990437.1:15356-29655 GCA_000404065.3 Pinus taeda
TAGCATACATTATTTTAATGGTTCTTTATACACTTGTTTCAAACATAATCACTTGCATTTTCATTTTCTGGCAACGATTGGTCTAGCCATTTGGAACAATGTCATGGAAACACCTACCTCTACCAAACAATCATTCGAAGAAGAAATGGTGGAAGATGAGAATCCAAAAAGGATAGATTTGTGTTGCACTGAATATTTGTATAGGCAAATGACATATTTGCATTAAATCAATGGCAATGTTTTTTAAGGCATATTGTTCTAAATTTGCATATAAATAGACCAAAAACAATGAAACCAACATTCTCATCAACCATTGAAATATGCTCAAGAGCATATGAAAAGACTTTTGAAGGTGATATGTTGGTTATTTATGGACCAGCACAAACAAAAATCCCTAACTCTCTTGCAAAGGCGTCGTTGCTCCATGCTGACTTGGTTGATAGCCACAATCAACTGACTATCACAGTGAACATGAGCAACAATCCTATAGAGTGTTTCCAAAACATGTTTAATGTTGGAAATAGTGTTTGAATTACAGATTTTGCGATAAGAAACAAGGGAATTTATGAACGAGGATATACTAAATATTGCATAGTGTTATAGGAGAAAACTATGGTTGAATCAATTGCACAGGTTTACAAAAAATGTAGATTGGTTCCAGATACAAAAATACACAATCTTCTTGTCTCAAATGATATATATGCAGTTAGTTCAATAGGGGCAATAGTGATAGGTTGTTAGTAAAATAACAAACAACTTGAACTCAATATAAAAGATGGGAAGCCACATATGAAAATGCAATTGTAAGTTTGCTTCTACAATAATTATACTTTCATTTTTTAGTAAAAGCTAATAGTTTCTTTAAAATTGTGTTCTTATATCTTTGTGTTCCATTGTTATCAAGGTAGCGATTATCTCATTATTTCTTGCACAAATTGCTTAACAAAAAATATGTTAACTGATTCACTGAAGCTGCTATTGAATGATAGTCATAGAGAACATTTTTTCAAAATATAGTATGAATTGGCTTGAAATATGACTTCACTCTATTCGTGCAAAAACATTCTTAGAACTACATGGCTTAAGCACTTCCTACTGGGGCACAGCCCAGGGAGCATGTAAAGAGCCATAGACTACGAGACTGAGCACAGCTCCATAGCCATGGCCCTAGGAGGGGGCCGTGAAAACGAAACTCCCTTGCCATCTGAGCTAGCTGCATTTCGTGATCTGGTTGCAGCATGCAATAAATGGCTAGCAACCAAAAACCAGCAGAAGTTTGTAAAAAAAATGGAATCCATCCCCACAGTTGCTCTACCGACTGGAGAACCCTACAAAGTGGCTTTAAACCTAGCAAAATGAGGGCTTATTGGCCATTTCATAGGCTTATGGCCCTCGCCTAAAGTAGTAGAAGCTTGGGTGCAAAGGATCTGGCGTTCACTGGTCAAAGAAGGAATAAAAATCCATTTCGTCGACAAAGGCTTCTTTATATTCATATTTGAAGCAGCAGAAGACATAAACCTAATATTTAGAAATGACCCGTATTTCATGGGGACTCAGGGTCTCTATCTGAATCAATGGACACCAGACTTCGACCCGACTCAAGATGTGCCCTTGGCTGTTCTGGTCTGGGTGTGATTTCCCCACCTACCTCTGCAATGCTGGAACCCTAAATCCTTAAAAATCATATGCAACAAGCTAGGCAAATACATCGACCGACCAGAAAGAAGAGACCAATACTCTTGTGCGAGAATTTACGTAGAAGCAGACCTGGAGGAAGGTCTCCCCGAAGCCATTAACTCACGATGGCTAACTAGACACACATACAAGTGCTATACTATGAGCAACTCCAATTTAACTGCCGACACTACCATGGTTATGGGCGTTTCCCAAGAATTGTAAAAAAAAAAAATTAGAGGATGGAGCTGAGAAGGAGAAAGGAGATCAATGGACACAGGTTCAGAAATCAGGACCAACTAAGCAGAGCAACAAGAACAAAGGGAAATTCGTCTCCACTGGGAGGGTTTCTCCCCTCGAACATCAAGCAAAAGGAAGCTCAGTCCCACCAATAGCAGACATATCAACAAACCCCTTTTATATACTTAGCGCACCAGAACAACTCCAAGATCCATCAAATAAAGAGGTTGAACAGCAGGCAAACAACATGGAAGAAAACAAAAGGCAAGAGGAACCAGTACAAACCCCAAAAGGTGCCTCTAGCTCCCCAACCTATGCAAATATGACAAGAAAGAAGACCCCTGAGATATCGGGATTCTCAGAAGATGAAACATCTGAGAGGCCCTTGAAAAGAGTGGGGAGGAAATCTCACAGAGAAACTAGAGAAGAAGAAGTAGAGAGACAAAAAATTCAAGGCAACCAGGCCACTATAGAGATGTTTATCGGCATAAATACTGGAACCAAGCCTCCCGAGGGAGGTGTTACCTCAACCCCTACCAGTAAATAATGCGATTAGTCTCTTGGAATTGCAAAGGACTAGGGAACCCATCAAAAGCTGAAGCAATCAAGAGCCTATTAAAATCATAATTTCCCGAGATCCTCATGCTCCAAGAGATTAAAATAGAAGGTGAAGCCCTTCTGGAACTCAGCAAAGCAAAATGGAAAACAAAATATGGAAAAGTAGTAAGTGCTAGAGGTACATGCGGCAGATTAGCCACTCTCTGGGAGGCTGAGAAATTCTAGCTTGAGAGCTCCTTTTAGTTGCAGCACTGGATTTACACCAAACTCTAACACCTATCAAGTAAATTAAAAATTGCACTTTTTAATCTCTATGTACCTGTCCTCTATGCAAAAAAGGAACAATACTCACAAACTTTGACTAGTTTTTTGGAAGCATACTCCCTCAACAATATAATTATTGCCGAAGACTTCAATCTAATCCTAGAGCCAAAGGAAAAAAGAGTAGGAACTAGCTACAGGGACCGCTTCCTTCCTTTAGTGGAAAACCTGATTCAACAATGGGATTTAATGGATATAAAGCCAAAAAAAAGGGATATACACATGGACAAATAATAGAATAGGGGAGGAGCATATTTCAGCCAGGCTGGATAGATTCCTTCTTCGGAGTTCCTTCCTCTCCGAGAAGATGATCATCTCCACAAAAATTCTGCCAAAGTGGAACTCAGACCATAAACCCATCCTCCTTCTGCTAGAAGAAGAAGAAAACCTAGGACCATCCCCTTCCAGTTCAGCCCACTATGGGTAAATAGAGAAGGGTTTTTGGATACAGTGAATAAGGCATGGTCCATCCATGTTCTTGGATCATCCAGCTATGTTTGGGAGAAAAAGATAAAATCCACCAAAACAGCCCTGAAGGAATGGATAAAAAAGCCCGCAACCTCTCCCACTACCCAATGAAAACAGAGCACAAAGTAGCTACTGGATCTCCAAGTGGGCCTGGAGACACAAGACATAACCAGAGCAGAAATCCAGAGTGAGCAAGAACACCAAATCAGCACCCTCCGTACATTTAGAGAAGAGGAAGAATAATTGAGGCTCAAGTCACGTAATCTCTAGCTTGCATCTAGAGACAAAAATACAGCCTTCTTCCACAAGCAAATTCGAACCTGCCTCTCTAGAAACCACATAGCTGAAATCACCTTTCCAGATGGGACAATTATTAAAGGCACAAATTTGATAAAAGAGGCAGAAACCTCTCACTTTAAGATGTTGTTCAAAGAAGAAGGCACGAAGGATGATGAGGAAGCTCACGACTTCCTCAAGCATGTTCCAAGGATGGTTAACGAGGAGGAAAATGCAACACTCCTAAAGCCATTCACTAAAGAAGAAATTAGCAATGTCATATGGAAGATGGAACCAAACAAAGCCCCGGGGCCTGATGGATTCTCAATACACTTCTATAGACTTTTTTGGGACATCTTCAAGTCTAATTCGTACCGAATGATCAAAGGATTCCTATGAAAAGCCAAAGTGGGAGGAAGCACAAACTCCACCTTCCTAGCCCTAATTCCCAAAGAAGCCAACCCGGAGACATTTGACAAATTCAGACTAATCTCGCTTTGCAACGTGTCGTACAAAATAATCTCCAAATTACTTGCTAATAGAATAAAGCCTCTGCTAGACAAACTCATCTCTCCCAATCAAGGAGGGTTTGTAAAAGGTAGGCATATCCTCGACAATGTGATTTTGGTGTAGGAAATGATCCATTCCATCCATGAACGCAAAGAGCAAGGTATGCTCATCAAACTGGATATGGTGAACACCTTCGATAGACTAAGACACTATTTCCTTCTCCAAGTTCTTTCTGCATTTGGTTTCAGTTCTAAATTTGTAAAAATGATTAAATCATGCATTGGAGAACCTTGGATTGCCCCTTTAGTAAATGGTAGGCTGAGAAACTACTTCAAAGCTTCGAGGGGAATCAGGCAAGGCTGCCCTCTCTCCCCCTTCCTGTATATTCTTATGGCAGACTCTCTAAGCCGAAAGCTCACAGATGAGAAGCTCAACGGGACACTCCCTGGCATTAGGGTGATACCCGGAACAACCCCAATCAATCATGCCTTCTTCGTAGATGACTCTATCCTTATGGGAGGAGCCTCCATTAAAATAGCAAGAGCCTTCAGTGATGTTATCTAAAGCTTCTGCAGAGTCTTCGAAGGTATGGTCAACAAGAGAAAAAGTGCAGTGTACGACTGGGAAGTAGACCAACAATCTATACTCAGGATTGCCCAAGCCCTGGACTTCACTGGATATGTCTCCTGGGAAACATTCAAGTATCCTGGCCTGCCTATAACCTTAGGTACCACTAAGGCCCCTCATTTGATTGATATTATCAGAAAAATCAAGGCAAAAATGACTACTTGGGGCAATCAGTGGCTTACCTTAGCCGGGAAGCTCACTCTGGTCAAGTTAGTTCTCTCATCCCTTCCTATCTACTAGGCTTCATTCCTTTTAGCTCCAAAAATGATCACTGAACAGTTAGCAAAGTTGATTCGAAATTTTATATGGCAAGGAGGAAAGGGAAACCAAAAACAATTCCATATAGTAAGTTGGGACATAGTGAAAAGGCCAATTTCAAAAGGCGGACTTCAGGTAAGAGATCCTGTGTTGGCCAATTTGGCAATGGGAGGCAAGATCCTCTGGAAAATATTCTCAAACTAAGGACACCCTGTAAGACAAGTTCTAATTAAAAAATATATGCACAGGCTCTCAATAAATAATATGGAAGAAGGAGCTACCCACAAAGGAACCACGTTGTGGAAGTTATGCAGCCAAAGCTGGAAATTCTTCAAAGAACAAGGCTACAGAATTCCAGGAAATGGGAAAAGAATTAGACTGTGGGTTGACAAGATCATGGGTCTCCATCCCCTAAATCTTGCACCGAAAATAGCAGATTCGCATAACTGGCTCATCCAAAAAGTATCCACAAACTCGCTGACATATGCACATGGGATTCAGTAGGGAATTGGAGTAATTGGGCCCTCCAATGCCACCCTGATTGGATGCTCCCTCATCTCCATCAATTATTAGCTAAACTCGTTGGTCTGGCACCTATGCATCTCCATTCGAGGGACAAGTGGGGTTGGGGGAAGACCAGAGCTTACTCAACTCGGCTGGGTTTTGCAGCTCTACAAGAACAAGAACATCATATCCATATTACAAAGCTTTGGAAACATGTCTAGGACCCATGTGACCTCCCAAAAATCAACTTCTTTTGTTGGGCTCTCAAGCACAGAAGGATCCTCATTGGGGAAAAATTAGAGGAAAGAGGAACCATTGGTCCACACAGATGTCCTCTCTGCTGCAAGGATCAGAAAACGATCGATCACCTATTCATAGAATGCCCTGTTTCTCAAGAGGTCTGGTTGCAAGAAATTATGGGGCTCAACGCCCAAATCCCTTAGCAGTCTTCAGTTGTTAGTATTTTCGCAACTTGGAAAGAAAGTTACCCTCACTCCTTGAATAGCAACTCAACATGGACTAAAATCTGGAATGCAATCCCAAAATATATCTGTTGGGGAATCTGGTTGGCTAGGAATGAAGCCATCTTCAACAACAGACTTCAATCCACCAACACAGTGACTACCAAGGCCAAAGCTTTGCTGCTGGAAACTTTTGAAAATAGACCTCATAAGTCAGAAAATTCCCTACTCCCTGAAGAGCTCATCTGGCTAGGCAAATCCCTGAGACAGCCAGCATCAAGAAGAATATCTCCCTGCCTAGCCATAATCCAGAGTGGCGTATTCAGAACTCTAAGGTGGACTTTAAAAAATGGTGGAAAATCAAGGCAAAGTCACAATTTTCTTTGACAAAGCCTCTAAAGAAAACCCGGGGATATCTGGGGCAGGAGGAACAATTTACTCCACGGATGGACAAAAACAGGACAGCTTCAAATGGGGCCTAGGTCAAAGTACCAACAACCAGGTCGAGATCCTCGGACTGCTTAAAGCGTGTCAGCTGGCTCTAAGGAACAGAGGGGAAAGCCTTCAAATCTTCGGGGATTCTGAAATCCTAATAAAAATCCTTAACACGAGAAAACAACTCAATAGTTCTTCTCTAAACAAGACCCTTGAAAGAATAAGAAAGTTGACTCAAAACTTCAAATCCTGCTCATTCTACCATGTCCTACGAGCTCTAAAAATGAAGTTGATATAATGGTTAACAAATGATGTCTTTTTACTCAAGGCATGCTGGTTAAGAATGATGAAGAAGCTAAAAGGCACCCAATTCCTTAATAGATAAGGAGATCTGGTCAAGGATAGAATTCTATAGAACAAAGGCTGGCATAGACTAACTTTCATTGACGAGAAAGTGTGGGTCACTCCTCGATGGTTTAACATCGCAAGGAGTCGACAGGTAATTGGTTTTCTGCATGGGCTAACAGTGTTGGGGGTTTTAATAGGGTACAGAATTGAATTCAAATAGAGGACAATTTTGAAGGACGTGATGCGTAGGATCTAGGCGGGGGATGATCCGACGGTCATCGCACATTGGAAAAGGTGGGGTGTTAAAGACGCAGGAAGTGGTAAGAGATATATATCCAACCGCTTCTAGCTGTTGGGCAGTATTTCATGAATCGGACATGATCTACCTTAGGGCATGACGTGTGGCAGGACAAAACTACCCATATCGCGCGCTCCTAAGGGGCTAAGGGTCAGATAGCAAAGGTCGCGATAAGTGTTGGATTTGGGCAGGGGAAGATGTGACGGTTAACGCGCGTTGTATATGGCAGGGTCTTAATCTAGTTGTGGGTCCGGGTATGGAAGATTCAGGTTAAGGTTTGGACAGCGAGGGACGTGATAAGCGTCGAATGTGGGTGAGGGTTGATCTAACAGTCATCGTGCATTATCAATGGAGGGGAATTAATTCGCTAGGAGTGGTAAGCAGTTTTCATCGCACCACTCCTGGCTGTTGGGCAACATTTATGAAACGGGCGTGATTCCACTTAGGGCCTATGCGTGGCAGGTCAATACCACCCATATCGCATGCTCCTGAGGTGTTAAGGTACGGTCAGCGAAGGATGCGATAAGCGTCAAATCTGGGCAGGGGAAGATCTAATGGTTATCGCGAATTGGTTATGACGGGGTCTAACCTTGAAGGGGAGTCGGGTACAGATGAGAAGCTTGGTACTACAGAGGAGGGGACAGGTTATATATTAATTCGGTTTAAAATTTGCGAGTTCTGTTTTATTTGGACTATGGATTAAAGTTATGTGGGAATTAAATTAAGCCACGAAAGTTTATGTGGGAATTAACTTAAGCCACGAAAGTTTCAAAGTATCAATGAAAAGCGGAAATGTAAGACAAGACACTCAAATGCCATTAGCAAAGCAAGGAACACTCAGCCACACCAAATGTGTCAAAAGCAGCAGCTAATCTCTGATACAAAACCCAAGATATTTGACTCTATTGAGTCAGAATTCTCTCAATTGACTGTAGTCGAGGTTGTTTGGCATGTCCAGCCTCTTCTTATAAATAAAACTCAACCGTTTCTGTTAATTAAAAAAAAAAAAACATTGTTAGAAATGATGTAAAAGACAGTCAGTAGTTGTGCTCTGAATCAACAACTTTTGTTGAGCCATTGAATGATGAATTTGCAAGAGTGTGTCTATTATATTTTTTCATGTGAAAAACACGGGTATGTTTCCTAATAGATTCTTTGTTCAACTAACAATAGTTTTACTTTGATATACAAAATATTGCATTTTGATTATACATATTTGAACCTAACAATTCAAATTTATGAATAAAAATAAAAAAAGAAAATGTTTTCTCTCCTCCTTTTCAGTGAATTTGTAGTAAATGCAAACAACATGTTCATCCAAACACATCTAAATGCACAATCTATGGAGATGACACAACATTTAACTATGAGCACAGTGAATGCACACTAGAAACAGATAGTTGCAAAATCGATTGTGTATTGCAAATGCCACAGCAAAAAAAACATTGCCCGGTAATTGCTGAGACAAGATTTCAGCAATACATGCAAAGCATATCATCTACATTTTTCAATTTACGAAATATTTGTATTCGAGGTCTTTTTACTTTAACAATTAACAATATTATTGTTGAGATAAAAGAGTTGTGACCAGCAAAAAAATCCTCCTTTGTACATCAACTTCATGCATTTTGACAATTAAGATATTATTTCTCTTTCCATTTTTACTCCATGTATTTCCCCAATTCATAATTCACAAATTCTTGCAACAACACTAATGTATAATTTTTCTTTTATTGCAGGTTCCAGAATTACAAAACAAAAAAAAACATGTACTCCAGCACTCTACATATTCACTACAATACCTCACTCAAGAATATATATATTATATATATATATATATATATATAATTATATATATATATATATAACTAGTTTTTGTTTTCTTTCATGTAACTTTTGAATCAAACATCTTTTCCTATTGCAAATAAAAACAAAGGCCAAGATGCACATTGTGCAATATAATATTTCAGTTATATCGAAAATTATGCTAGGCTATGATCTCGTTTTTGTTAATAAGACCAAAATATCTCAATTCCAGAGTAATATAATGTAACTCCAAAATACTTATTATAACATATTATATATAACCCGGTATTTTTCTCTCCATTGTTTAAATATTAACTTGGATTCTCATTTGTTGTGAATTCTAGAATTGTGTTGTGTTAGGAAGAAAAAGAAAAAGAAGAAGAAGAAAAAAGAAAAGAAAAGAAAAAGGAAGAAAAGAGTTGCATGTGTATCAATGTCTTCTTTTTGTATATGTTCAATTAAATGCTCTGTGTTAAAAGAAGGCACTACATGAGAATTGAGATCTATGTGTTCTGATTGTATTTTCCCATACATCAAATCCTCCTTATTTTCCTATTTACATAATTGTTTTTTATGTTGTGTTCATTTCATGGTTAGCTTTTTTGTTCTTTTGCTTTTAGCTATATAGTGTTTTGTTGCAGTTATATGCAATTGCCAATTTATTGTGCAATGAATTAAGAAAATTTGTATCTCATTTATGTTTTCTTGTTTTTTTTTTTGTCTCCTCTTGAAATGCATTTTAGCTCGGATTTTTTTTTTTTGCAAATTTAACTATAATCTAGGAAAATTGTGGTTGTATTGATGCTAGATGCTTTGACTATGGTGCTCAAGATTTTTTTCCTTGTTTTTCCCGAAACAGAGATGGAAACCAATATGCATAGTTACTACAGGGACTTGTTCTTTCGAAAAATTCTACAACCCAATGTATCATTTTGTTAATAGGACCATAATATCTCAGTTACCCAATAACATTGTATAATTCCAAAAAAAATTATTATACCATATTATGTGCATACACATGTTTTTCTTTCCACTGTTGCAATATTAACTTGAATTCTCATTTTCTGTAAATTCTGAAATTGTGTTGTGTTAAAAAAAAAAAAAAACTACAACTATGTCAATTGCTTAATTTATGTATATGTTCAATGAAATGTTCTGTGTCAAAAAAAAAACTCTACAGGGACTTTGAGACATTTTTGTTCTCTCTTTTGGTTCACATATATCAAATGTTCCAGAAAATTTATTTGTCTATTTGAATGTTTTTTTCAAGTTGTGTGATTTTGCTAATTAGCTTTCTTGTACACAAGTTTTTATTTCCTAAGTATATGGTGTTGGATTGCAGTTATATATAATTATAAATTTATGATCTAATGAATTAGCAAAATGTACATCTTATTTATGTTTTCTAATTTTTTTGTATACTCTCATAGTGCATATAAACTTGCAAAAAAATCCAAATTTAACTATAATGTAAGGAAATTGTTGGTTTCTAATCCTAAGTGCTATAACTATGGTGCCACATAATTTTTTTGCTCTTTTTCATCAGCCATAAATGGTAACGAGTGTGTGTGGTTTCTATAGCCACTTGTTTTTCCATTTCAAGCTATTTCGATTGTTATTTATCATGGCACATGTTAATATTTTTCGATATTTTGTTTGTGATAATGAATATTTTGTTAACGGTGGAGAATATGTGTTCTATTTGGAGTCAATGATCCATTTTTTGTAGCACAATTTCATTGCTATGAATAATAAATATATCAGTTATTTTGACCTTTGAACTCTTATGATAAATTTTTCTTTGACCTATATAATCAATTTTACTTGGACATTACGACAAATTTTACTCTCTCACTAGCATAGTGTTTTTCCTAACAATATTGTCTTCAGTATTTTGTGTATTTATTATTTAACATATGAAATTTAGTACTCCAGATATATTGTAAAAAAGAGATTGATAAATTTGTAAAATAATCTCTTAATCATTGGTGACGTGCTTTCTTATTTTTTATCTCTCATGTCACTTTAGACTCTATGCTTTAACTGTAACAATAAGGAATGAGTATCATTGATAAAAATATCACTAAAATTCTATGTTTGAACTCACCTACTTCTGAAATATTGAAAGCCCTTGAATCATTTAGTCAATTATTTTTAACCCTTTATTGATTAAGCATAGTAGAACTATGTCCAATGTTAATTCAATTTCATTTAGCCCTGAATTTGAGGCAGAAATTGTTATTTCCATGAATACAAGAATCAAAAAACATATGTCACATGAGCATTTTAAAACAGGGTTACGGAGTGTAACAGAAAATGTGTCTACAGTTACTCTTCAACCACTTGTTCTTCATGTTCCAATATTATCAATGAATCAATGAGATGAGTTCAATGACGATAAAAAAGAGTTTGCGTACACTTCAAACAGTGGAATGAATGAGTGAACAGAAAAGCATAAATTTATGAATAAAGAGGTATGCATTTTTTAGGCACTTTTTACCTATTATTTAAAATTGTTGGAGATTTTTATCAAATACGCTTTGAGTACACTGATATGACATTTGATGTACTTAGTACACTAGTATTATGCATCTAGATACTCATGATACAATTAGTAATGTAATCATTTTTTGAAGCTGGAACTAGTCTCCTTGCATTGAAGAATTTAATTTTTTAATGTTAATATGATGATTAATCTCATCATAGATAATTTTCCCTATAATTTTGTGAATTTCAATCTTAGCATTTATTTTATCATGTAATTTTGCAAATAATCCATTATGTTGGCTTTCTTATGGGTTGTGTATTATATTGTTTTTCTACTTGCAAAATGTTATAACTTGTCACATTGGACTACTTAATCCAGAAACTACAAAAAACAGGGATGATGTGAAGTTGATTTCTAGGTAAACCAACAAGTCATAAATAACATGTTTTACTCTTGTCCTTTTTTGAGTTTTTTTTACTTCACATTTATACTAAGGCCTTTTTTTCACAAGACAAATTAGGATCTATTGATTTTTGCACTAGATGTGCTTGGGCTCAATATTGATATCTAGTGAAATCTAACTATTGTTGTTGTAATAGAACAATAAAAAAGACAACATGCTTTCGTGAGCAAGGGAAAAATGTTATTTGTCACATACCAATAAATCTATACATGGTTATGTTTGATGTGTTAATGCTTATATTGTCTCAGCTGCCATGTTATGAAACCAGCTCACAAAAAGATAGAAAAGAGAGATCAACGACTTAGAATTCAGCCTCTTCGAGGGGCAACCTCCTTTACATTACACAAATGAACAATTCTTGGATGATTCAAATGACAAAACCTCCATTTCTATACATAAGAGTATAAGGAGTCACAATATAACCCAGCTGACCTAACAATAATAATATAAAGCCACAAAAATAACAATAGATGGATTCTATGGGGCACAGTAATAAAAATATGGGGACAATAGGGGCAAAACAATATTAATAAGGAATACAACTACAATAGTAATAGGGTAATCACTAGTATTATAGGGACCTAACATGCCCCTCTCCTTCAAAAAACTGTTGTCCTCAACGCTTGAGTAGTTTTGGATGCTTCTGTATAACATTTTCATCCTCCCATGTGGAATCTTCAGCGGATAAGTTCTTCCACTTGTTGAGATACTCCGAAATTGACCGATTTCATAGCTGTCGAGTTCTTGTTTCTGTGACTGCTTCCGGTTCCAATATAATTTTTCCTTCCTCGTCAAATTCTGGGAATATTGTTTGAATTGGGAGCTTGTCGCCTATAACCTTCTTTAAAAATGAAACATGGAAAACTAGGTGCACTCAATATGCTGCAGGAAGCTCCAATTTGTATGCCATAGTACCAATATTTTGCAACACCTTGTACGGACCATAATACTTTGGTGATAATTTCTTATCCTTCTTAGCTTGCTTGAGGGACATTTGTTTATATGGTTGTCGCTGTAGGAATACCCAATCACCTACATCAAAACTTCTTTTGCTGTGATGCTGATCTGCCTGTTGTTTCATTCTATTCTGTGCCAAAACGAGGTTATCCTTTATGAGTTGGAGGACTTGTTGTTGGTGTTCGATGTGATGTTCCACTGCTTGAACCTTAGAATTTTCTCTTAAATATGATGTGATGGATGGTGGCTGATATCCATAAAGTGCCATAAATGGAGTCATTTTTGTTGTTGTATGGAAGGAAGTGTTATACCACGATTCAGCCAGAGGCAACCATTTGACCCATTGTGTCTGTTTATCAGATACAAAGCAACGAAGATATCCTTCCAAACATTTGTTTACTATCTCAGTTTGCCCATCAGACTGAGCATGATAAGATGAGCTATGAGCTAACTGAGTACCGAGACAATAAAATAATTATGTCCAAAAATTTCCAGTGAAAATGGGATCTCTGTCACTTAAAATAATCTTTGGGTTTCCATGTAGCTTTTGAATTGTTTCCATAAATGCATTAGAAACTGTATTGGCTTTAAATGGATGTGATAATACACAAAAGTGTGCATACTTGGTAAGTCTGTCCACTACCACCATGATGACACTCTTTCCCTCCGACGTGGGTAAACCTGTGATCAAATCCATTGAAACCTCCTCCCAACGTTGGCTTGAAATGGATAAAGGTTGTAATAGACTCGGGGTCTTAATTGTTTCAACTTTATTTTGTTGGCAAACCAAACATTCCGCCACAAAATTTTGAATATCCGATTTAAGGCCATCCCAAAAAAAGTCCTTCTTAACCCTGTAGTAAGTTTTTAAAAATCCTGAGTGCCCTCCTAAGGGAGAAGTGTGCAATTCCATAAGAATCTTTTGTTTGAGTTGTGAATTCTTACAGAGGTATAAGCAATCCTTGTACCATAACGAATCATTTTGCCAGCTAAATGTGTTAGATGTACTGGAATCTTGTTGTAACTTTCGAATAAGTGCCCATACTTCATCATTCTTCCATTACTCCCTTGTTTCGTTTATCCAATCTGGTTGGATTATAGAAATGGTGCACAACAATGCTTCCACATCCTCATCCTTTCTTGAGAGTGCATCTGCCACCACATTTTGCTTCCCTTTTTTGTAGATGATTTCAAAGTCATAACCCAACATCTTTGTGGCCCACTTTTGTTGCTCTTCAAAGGATAATCTTTGTTCTAAAAAGTATTTAAGGCTATCATGATCCGTTTTTACCTTGAAGTGTCTTCCCATTAGGTAGGGTCGCGCCATTTCTTAAGTGCATGTAGTATTGCCAACATTTCCTTCTCATAAATAGCTTTGTGTAAAAACTTTCCCTTGATTGGACGACTTTCAAAAGCAATGGGTCTTTCATCTTGCATTAGAACAGCACCAATTCCATTTCCTGAAGCATCACATTCCACAATAAAGGTTTTTTGTGAAGTCCGGTGTAGCTAAGACCGGTGCTTGGCACATTGCCTCTTCAAGATGTTCGAAGGCCTTTGTTGCTTCCGGAGTCCATGAAAATGCATCTTTCTTCAATAATGTTGTT
>APFE030990440.1:0-51197 GCA_000404065.3 Pinus taeda
ACTGTACTGGCTTTAAATGGATGTGATAATGCACAAAAGTGTGCATACTTGGTAAGTCTGTCAACTACCACCATGATGACATTCTTTCCCTCAGACTTGGGTAAACCTGTGATAAAATCCATTAAAAGCTCCTCCCAACATTGGCTTGGAATGGATAAAGGTTGTAATAGACCCGGGGTCTTAATTGTTTCAACTTTATTTTTTGGAAAACCAAACATTCTGCCAGAAACTTTTGAATATCCGATTTAAGGCCATCCCAAAAAAAATCCTTCCTAACCCTGTGGCAAGTTTTTAAAAATCCTGAGTGCCCTCCTAAGGGAGAAGTGTGCAATTCCATAAGAATATTTTGTTTGAGTTGGGAATTCTTACAAAGGTATAAGCGATCTTTGTACCATAATGAATCATTTTGTCATCTAAATGTATCAGATGTACTGGAATCTTATTGTAACTTTCGAATAAGTGCCCACACTTCCTCATCATTCTTCCATTCCTCCCTTACTTCGTTTATCCAATCTTGTTGGATAATGAAAATGGCACACAACAATGCTTCCACATCCTCATCCTTTCTTGAGACTGCATCTGCCACCACATTTTGCTTCCCTTTTTTGTAGATGATTTCAAAGTCATAACCCAACATCTTTGTGACCCACTTTTGTTGCTCCTCAGAGAATAATCTTTATTCTAAAAAGTATTTAAGGCTATCATGATCCAATTTTACCTTGAAGTGTCTTCCCATTAGGTAGGGTCACCATTTCTTAAGTGCATGTAGTATTGCCAACATTTCCTTCTCATAAATAGCTTTGTGTAAAAAATCCCCTTGATTGGACAACTTTCAAAAGCAATGGGTCTTTCATCTTGCATTAAAACAGCACCAATTCCATTTCTGAAGCATCACATTCCATAATAAAGGTTTTTGTGAAGTCCGATGTAGCTAAGACCGGTGCTTGGCACATTGCCTCTTTAAGATGTTCGAAGGCCCTTGTTGCTTCTGGAGTCCATGAAAATGCATCTTTCTTCAATAATGTTGTTAGCGGTGCTGCTATTCTCCCATAATTCTTAACAAACTTGCAATAATACCCTGTCAACCCAAGAAATCCTCGCAGATGCTTTATGGATGTCGGATTTTCCATTCCTTAATGGCTTTAATTTTGCTAGGGTCTACCTTAACTCCTTCATGAGATACAATATGACCCAGATATTCCACCTCTTGTACTCCAAAGAAACATTTGGATCTTTTTGCACATAATTGTTTTTCCTCCAATAGTTGTAGCACCTTGTCAACATGTTCAACATGATCCTTCCAAGACTTGCTGTAGATTAGTATATCATCAAAAAATACTAACACAAATTTTCTAAGGAATGGTTTGAAAATGGAATTCATCAAACCTTGAAATGTAGAAGGTGCATTGGTAAGGCCAAAAGGCATGACCAAAAATTCATAATGACCCTCATGAGTTCTAAATGCTATTTTCAAAATGTCTTCAGTCTTCATTCTGATTAGATGATATCCTGAATGAAGATCCAACTTGGTAAAGTAAATTGATCCATGCATTCATCCAGTAATTCATCAATGACAGGAATGGGAAACTTATCTTTAATAGTGAGCTTGTTGAGCTCCCTATAATTCGGACACATGTGCCATGATCCATCCTTCTTGTGCACCAATACTATTGGAGTAGAGAAAGAACTTTGACTAGGTTGAATTATACCAGCCTCTAGCTTTTCTGCAACCATACGTTCAATTTCACTCTTTTGGGCATAGGGATATCTGTACGGCCTGATGTTTGGAGGAACACTTCCTGGAATCAGATGAATAGCATGATCATGATCACGAATAGATGGGAGACCTTTGGGAGTCTCAAATACCTTGGAATGATTGTCCAAGAATTTTTGGAGATCTAGAGAAATAGATGATTCCGATATGGAAACATCTAGCGAACATAATTGTGTAATTACACCTCTTTGTTCCTTTTTTAGAAGCTTTGTCATACCGTTAGAGCTTATTATATTTCCTGGTTTCCTGCAATACCCCATAATACAACTTCCTTCCTTCCAAAAAATTTCATGAAAAATTCTTGAAAATTAAAAGCTATTGTACCCAAGGATTGTAGCCATTAGACTCCTAATACAACATCAGCACCTCCCATTGGAATGGAAAGCATTGGGCTAGTCAATACATATTCTCCCATGGATATCTTGATATAATGGCACTTTCCAGAGCAATTTATCGTTCCTCCATTTGCAACCATCACTTGACACCTAGTGCTAGATACAAGAAGCAATTCAATTCTTTTGCTACCTTACAATGAATAAAATTGTGAGTACTTCCTGAATCAATCAACACTATTACCTTTTTCTTCTTGATTTGCCCTTCTATCTTGATGGTTTGAGAAGTGGTAATTCCAGCCAATGCATTACAAGATATGGTCGGATTCATTTCTTCTTTATCTAGGCTTTGTTCCTGGAGTATATCCTCTTCTTTTGACCTTTCTTGCTCCTTTTCGTCTTCCTCTTCACAACCTATGTAGAATCATTTCTTCTCAGCACAGTTATGACCTTTAGTGTATTTGCTATCACAACTGTAACAAAGCCCTTTTGCTCTTTTTTCTTCCAATTTTTGTGGTGTCAACCTTATAGGTTGTGGAAGACTAGGGGCAACAACACTTCCATCTTTATTGTTGTGAGTGGTATGCTTCCTGGTTGCCATAATTTTGCTTTCCATTTTTCTTGCTAACCTGAATGCCTTCTCTAATGAATCAAGTTCCCAAAGGCGAACATCATGTTGGATATTATCCTTTAAAGTCCCTATGAACACATCAATCCTATGCTCCTCCGGAATATTTTTTACCCTTATGTTCAATTTTTGGAACTCCTCAATGTGCTCCATTATTGAACCAATTTGTTTGAGACTTATCAATTGGCTAAAAAAAGTGTTGTTTTTTGTATCCTCATAATGTGTTGTCAATTCTTCAGTAAAAATTGCCTAAGTGATAATTTGTTTACGAGAGCAAAGCCATTGATACCATACAAACTGATTTGGTTCCAAATATAAAGTTGCAATATGTACCTTTTGTGTGTTTTGCATATTATTGAGATCGATAAATTGCTCCATCTGTAATATCCATGTTGCGGGATCCTTGCCATCAAACTTCCTCATATCAATTTTTGGAATATGGTGGGTCTTCGATCCAACATTAGAGTCTATGAAATCATGATTAACATTTCTTTTGTTCTCATCATGAGTTTCCTTTACTACCTTTCACCATTAGTAAGCATTTCTTGTAGAAACTTTGTCAAATCTGTCTTCAAATCTTCCATGCCTATCTTCAAATCTATCTTCAAATCGTCCATCTTAGCTTCCACATCATTCATCTTAGCTTCTACGCCTTTCTTTAAACAATCCATCTTAGCTTCTACATCTTTCTTTAAACCATCCATCTTAGATTATGTTACTTTTTGTGCAAGTGACACTTGTTGCACTTGGTCTCGTAATTTTGACATATCATGTTGCATTTCTTCCTCTTCTTCATGAGTCATGCTAGAGCTTTCAGGTTGCTTACGAGGTGTTTGCATTTTCTTTCCTCGGGGCATAAATTACCGATAATAATGCTTTACTATGCCCTTTGAATTCCTTCAAACTAATTTTTCAAACCAAGCTTATGCAAAAAAAAAAAAAAAAACAAAACTACACACCTTTTTTCACTTTGTAGGAGATTGATATTGAATCTGATGTATCTCTATAATTTTAGATCATCCAGTTCTAAAATAGCAACCTGTGGTAGCCCTCTGCGTCCTCTTTCCAATGCCAGCAATCTGATCCAAATTGGATTCTCCAGGGAAGAGTTATGCCAAATCTCCCACAGTGACCTGATTATAGACTAGTTCAGTAGAGCTAACTTGTATGACGTGCCACGAGTCACTGTTTTGACCTTTGGCTCTGAAAACTATATACAAGAAACTACAGCCTGTCCTCTTTATATACCTTCTTACGAAATTTCAATCCGATGCTCAAAGAGAAAGTTATGACGATTTTCCCCATTCACCTGTTTGGAATGTAATTCAGTATTCTGCAAAAAGACCAACTTCCTCATATCATATCTCTGCAAATATAGTGCGAAAAGCTCTGAAATTTGAACCCGAGGTTCAGTGCAATTTCGTCTCAAATGGGTTTTTTTTAGCTTCTGAAACATCGCAAAAAAATAAATAAATAAATAAATTATAGTGAAAATGCCATGATGACCTATTTGGAGCAGCGAAACCCTAAAATCCAAAGCTCTGATACCAAATGTTATGGAACCAGCTCACAAAAAGATAGAAAGGATAGTTGAACGCCTTAGAATTCAGCCTCTTTGAGGTGGAAACCTCCTTTACATTACATAAAAGAACAATTCTTGGATGATTCAAATGACAAAACCTCCTTTCTATATATAGGAGTCTAAGGAGTCACAATATAACCCAACCGACCTAACAATAATACTATAAAGCCACAAAAAATAATAATAGAGGGATTCTATGGGGCACAGTAATAACAAAATGGGGACAATAGGGGCACAGCAATATTAATAAGGGATACAACTACAATAGTAATGGGGTAATCACTAGTATTATAGGGACCTAACAAACTTCCAAGTGACTATTACTAAAAAACCATATGTCATTGTCGTAGATTGTTCTGTCTTTACCATTTGAGATTTGGGTAATTGACTTTGTTGGTATGTTTCCCAAAAGAGCTAAATATTCAAGAGAAAACTATACTATAACAACAATAAAATATATAACAAAGTTTGTGGAAGTATAACTAGTGGAATCTTGTAGAAAGGAAGTTGCAACAAAGTGTATCTATGAAAATATAGTAACTCGATTTAGCTATCCTATGGTCAAAATCAATAATAGGGAACGCATTTTGTAAATGCTACAATTCAAACATTGACGCAAAATTTTATGATTGAGCATATGAAGACCACTGCAGAACATCCAAAGTAAATGGCATTGTCGAATCATTTAACAAAACATTGCACAACAGGTTAACAAAAAATTGCAAGCTAGACGGAGATGATCGGGATAAAAATGTACTAACCATTATTTGGGCATATCATACAACCTACAAAAAATTGACTAGATGTATTCCTTTTAAGCTGGTCTGTGGTCAAGAATTCGTTGCCCCATTTCAATGTTCAACAAACAAAGTAAATGTATCAATTGTATTGAAATACAACACAAAAATTCAAAAGGAATGACTCTGACAGTTACAACATTTAGAAGAACACTAACTTGCACCATCAGCAAGACAACAAATATCAACAACAGGCTTGGCGCAACAAGAACTTACAAAAAACTAATTTAAAATTCGGGGATTCGGTACTACTATATGTTAGTCGAGTGAAAGGAAATCCAAAAAAATAGAGATTACATGGTTGGGACCCTTCTTTATTGAGGATATACACACTTCGAGATCAGTACAATTGAATATATTACAAGGGAACTTGTTCAAGTGACTTGTTAATAGTGATTGACTTAAAAAGTACATCTCTTGACAACATTGGCATGCACCCAGTGAAAACATCTTTGAGGCATGAGGGACATGGGTTAGCTTGAAAACCACTTTGTGATAGGCTAATTGATCAAATTGCTTGTAAATTAATATTTTCATTCTTAATTAGAATTTAGTAAGTTTATTACATAAGAAATTATAAATTAGTAGCAAGTAACCAAATTAACAATTAGAGAACTTTTAAAATGGGAATCACCGATCAATCAGGAAGTTGTGTCAGAAATATGGCTCAAAAAACAAATTTTCACAATCTTTTAAACAACATGGCTCAAAAGAACATAGATCGATATCAAGATCAAAATGAAAGAATACAACGCTGACAAGAAAAAATTAGAGATCATCATAACAAAATAATTCGTCTAATAGGCCTAAGGAACAAAGAGAAAGTCAAACTCACAACCAAAAAATGCAATCTACGATACATCGTCATAAGGAGAAATTAGATGGAAAAAATGAGCAGGGAAGGAGCACCAAATCGACATCATAAAGTGATATTACAAGGAAGTTTGAAATTGATGTCACTCACACGACGCTGATTTGATAGATCAGCAAAGACAAAAATCAAGATTTAAAAATCAAATTAATCGAATGAACAAGTCCAATAATCATACTTTTCATAATAGAAGAATCATATCACCACCAAAACCACATCATCCATCACCTAGAATCACAATGAAATCATTTAATGGGGTGCAAAGTAAGTGGCGGGCATGCAGATTGCATGAGTCGAATGACGTTGAAAATTCCGACCATAACGCGATGCAACAAGTAGCGAAGGTAACTGCGAGCAAAAATTATGGTGAATTTAATTCAAATTCTATAAAAACGAGTGAAGTGTTGAACTCACCCAACGTTCTTCCAAAAAATTCGTCAAGTGTCATTTATGACCTTAACGAAATACCCAACATCCCAAGTCCTATATTTTTTTATTTTGAGTTGCTATTCTGCCTCACCAAAGAAATTGAAGGATATTTAAAAATTCCAGAGAGAGAGTTCATTTTGAGGATGATGATATCACATTCAAGGCTAGGATGAAATCTATATTCGACTTGTCTAGAAAAACAAAGCTTGAAGTGATAACTCACAATGTTAAGAAGGTGAAGATAGATGAACCATCCCAGGAGAAGCATACCAATTTTTTTCTCAAATGGTAAAAAATAAATGGGCAGTGGAGTTCATAGTCAAAGTTATTACAAAAAGTTGGAATATGTGACATCTTGTAATAGTTGGAATTTGTGACATCCTGTAGAAATTCTACAAATCTACCTCTGAGATCTAAGTAGAAAATATGACTGTGGATTAACTCGATGCAATATACCACAACAAATACTATAATCTACTTCTTCTATCAAACTTGTGGAAGCTTAAGGATCGAGCTTAATCAGAGCTGAACACATATAACCAAAAGAAGAAGAATCAATGCACATGAAACACAGAAAATACTCAAGAGAAAGCCTCAACTAAAAACCCCACTATCTGTATTATCATACAAGGTGGAAATACATCAGAATTATACAAAGCTTTAGCTCTCACATCTAGCCAGCTCTAAGTACAATCCTCTGGATTCTCACAAGCAATCAAAGCTTCTCACAAGCCTTCTCCCTTGTCCTCCAAGCTTCTATTTCCTTGCGCAGTTCCTCTGAAATGATCTCCTTCACCCAATGGAACACTTCTCTCACACACTACTTTAACACACTGTCAGAACTGCGCAATCCTCAAGGAACCTTACCTTGACTGCATGCATGAGTTTCCTTTATAGGAAAACACATGCCACTGACAGTAACCTGTCCTTGACATTTAGCTCAACTGGACCTTTCTCGGAATAGACATGCATGAGTTTCTGATAAGAGAATCTTCACTTATCTGGAGTACAGTGGTTGAGTGCATGCATGCATCAACTGACTAATAACTCACAATTAGTTCCTCAAACAGTTTGGAACTAATACTTAACTCAGTAAACTGAGCTAACTAATTACAACCCAAATATAACTCAAACGTATCTCCTCAATTAAGGGATAATCTCCTTAATTTAAGGGATAACTCTTGCATGACTTCAAAAAGACTTCTAACTTGAATTTCTGCAACTAATTAATCCATAATTAATTAATTAATTATTTTTCAAGCAGCTGGTGAGACCAAATTCAAATTTTAATTCACAATTTTAATTCAAGGACAAATTAAAATTGGAATATTCTTGTTCTATTTTTGTCATTTCTTGTTGCTATTTTCAACACTCCCTCTCAACAAGAAAGGAATTCAACTTGATCCTGATCGTGAACCTTTGGAATGTTATGCATGTAACACTTCTCTCTAGTGTTGTTGCTCCAGCAACTCCAAAACTAAAAAAAACATCCACCCTGAATCAGTATGATGCATCTGCCATCAAAGTCTCTAACTGATATTGCCTCTGTCAACTGAAAACTCTGTACTTCTATTGACTCAACCTTTCTGCACTGTTGTCAATCCTTCTCTGCGCTCTTGAGTATCTGACTACTCTAGCCTCTGTCACTTTGATCTCTGACTGCATCAATCACATTGATTCCTCCCGCTACTATGTACTTTGGGCTCCCATAGCAAGGTACGATCCATGAGATAAAACCTCTCAATGGACCCTTCCTAATTTCAGCCTTCTTGAGACTATCACTTCACATCGCCCCACCTCACACCAAGAGGTATGGCTGCATGTGATCCCTCTACCCACTTCTCCAATTGTGGCTCCTCCACAATTTTCTGAGACATTTTCTGGGATTGCATGTTGAGAAGTAATTTAATCTTCCTCTCAACCACCAAGTCTCTAACATTTTCCTTGCTCCTCAAGGCTTTGCATGCATCTTGAACCTCAAGAGCATACAAGTTCTTAACTCGTGAACCGATCTGTTTCACCTGTCTCGTGGTGATGTGTCTAAGGAAAACCTTTCCCTTACTGAAGACAACATCATAGCATTTGTCCTCCAACATCACAACTGATACCAAGTTCTTCTTCAGTCCAGGCACATACTTCACATCTGTCAAGGTGATGGGAGCTCCATGCTCCCTCTGAAAAGTAATCGTGCCCACTCCTGAAACACTATACCTTTTCGTCATCACCCATCTCTATGTGCATCTTGAGGTCTTTCTCCTCCAAGTCACTGAATAAACTTTTATCGTCAGTCATGTGGAATGAGGCTCCACTGTCAAGATACCAAACACAACCCATCATCGATGACACCATGCATGCGATGAGAGTAAAGTCCATTTCGAACTGAGAGGCTAATGCCTCACCTTCCGATCCTTCTGAGGATCCCTTCTTGGACTTCTTCGATGGGCAATTAGTTGCATAATGATCCATCTCATGACAGTTAAAGCATCTCACTTTAGACTTGTCAAACTTCTTCCCTCCATGAGAAGAATTCAATTTGGAATGGGAATCCTTCCCCCTCCCTTTCCTTTCCTTACTCGCTAAGGCCAGATTTTCTTCATCATCATCCTTGGATGAAGAACCATCTCGTATGCTCCTCCTGATCTCCTCCTGCATGAGATCTGACCATATTCGTTCCCAATCTGGCAGTTTCTCCCTTCCATTCATAAAGTATTGGTAGCTATTTCAGCTCTTTGGAAGGCCAAGGAGAGCTAGGCTCACGATATCATCATCGGTAGTAGTTATTCCCACACTTCCAAGCTCATCTTTGCAAGTGGTGAGCTTTTTCAGATATGTGGAAATAATATCTCCATTCTCCATCTTGATTCTTCGAAGCTTATCCTTTAGCGCCAATTTCCTCTGGTCACTACTATTCTAGTAGAGGTCCTTCAATGTCTTCCACATTGAATATGGAGTATCCTTCCCATGGAGACTCGAGACAATATGGTCTTGAACACCCTCAAGGATGATCTGTCTCACCCTCACCACACACTTCTTCCAGTCAGCCAACTCTTGTGTATTAGTTGAACTTGGCTTTGGGATTTCTTGATCAATGAAATCCTTCAAACCATTGTCTTCTAATACAACCTCCATGCGATCTTTTCATGCTATGTAATTCGAGCTACCTTCTAAGGCATACTCGAGTCTCAAGCCATAAAACGTCATTAGCCAACCTTGAATTATAATAAGAATTCGATTTTCACTTGCAAGCCTGAACTTCAAGCTTCGAATTCTCTTCTCCGTATACTGTTCATAGCTCCGATAAACATCGCTCTGATACCATGTAGAAATTCTTCAAATTCTCTACAAATCTACCTCTGAGATCTATGTAGAAAATATTACTGTAGATTAACTCGATAGTGCAATATACCAAAGAAAAATACTATAATCTACTTTTATTATCAAACTTGTGGAAGCCTAAAGATTGAGCTTAATCAGAGCTGAACACATATAACCAGAAGAAGAAGAATCAATGCACATGAAACACAGAAAATACTTTGGGGAAAGCCTCAGCTAAAAACCCCACTATCTGTATTATCATACAAGGTGGAAATACATCATAATTATACAAAGCCTTAGCTCTCACAGCTAGCCAGCTCTCAATACAATCCTCCTGGATGCTAACAGGCAATCAAATCTTCTCACGAGCCTTCTTCTCTGCCCTCCAAGCTCTTATTTCCTTGTGTAGTTCCTCTGGGGTGATCTCCTTCACCCAGTGGAACACTGCTCTCACACATTGCTCTAACACACTCTCAGAACTGTGCAATCCTCAAGAAACCATACCTTGACTACATGGATGAGTTTCCTTTATAGGAAACACATGCAACTGATAGTAACCTATCCTTGACATTTAGCTCAACTGGGTCTTTCTCATAATAGACATGCATGAGTTTCTGATGAGAGAATCTTCAGTTATCTGGAGTACAGTGGTTGAGTGCATGCATGCATCAACTGACTGATAACTCACAATTAGTTCCTCAAACAGTTTGGAACTAATTTAACTGGACTTAACTCAGTAAACTAAGCTAACTAATTACAACTCAAATATAACTCAATCTTATCTCCTTAATTAAGGGATAATCTCCTTAATTTAAGGGATAACTCTTGCATGACTTCATAAAGACTTTTAACTTGAATTTCTCCAACTAATTAATCCATAATGAATTAATTAACTATTTTTCAAGCAGCTCGTGAGACTAAAATCGAATTTTAATTCAAGGAAAATTAAAATTGGAAAATTCTTGTTCTATTTTTATCATTTCTTGTTGCTATTTTCAACACATCCTAAGTGCCTGACTAGTCATAGACATGTAGGGAATGAAGGAAAAAGTTGTAAAGTTTCTTGTCAGTCATGATTACAATGGAAATTTATGGCTCACGGAGCCTGTGTTGATCTCAAAATCTACCTGTTGTTGCACATAATGTCTAGGCACCGCGACAAAAACTTAGATCGGGGGTTGTCACCATGATCCCCAATCTCTCCATTTAAGTTGTCTCCCTACAGCAAGCTAAGGGGGGTAGACCCTATGGAAAAGTGGAATGAAGAAGAACTAGCTAGGAACCAACCAGTTTGGGAGACACAGTGAAGCAATCAAGTACTTGATTAAGATTTAGCAAGACTTGTAGGATTTGATTAGATTTTAAATGATTGATACCAGTGCCTCATGGAGTCAATGATCTTGCTAGGGAAATTAAGACCAAGTAATCGGTTAGCAACTACTACTTAGATGAATGACTATTTTATATGAAATACAGATCCTAAAACTAATGTAAGATGCAAGAATCTTGTTAATTTTAGTTAAATGCCTATTTAAATGTGAACCCTTCAATCCTTTCTGTGTTGAGCCTGATTTCGTAGTAATTGGAAAAAAGTTCGGGAGAAGCACACTAAGGTGTGATTAACGATACCTCTCCTTAAATTCTAACATACCCGGTGCTTCCGGCGCTGTAGAGAACTGTGGCTCTGACCACTCCAAGGTCACCATTTTAAGTACTATTAAAACAGGATTCTCAAGAAAAGACGGATGGAGATCTATCTGTCTATCGACCAAGCTTATGCTTGGAAGTAAATTTTATTTAGACAAAGTTAACTTATATGCAAATGCACCGGAAGATGAGATGAAGTTAGACTCGAGAATGGGAAAACACTTATGCCACAAAAGCCCTCAATTACCCAAATGAAATGCTCGCCTTTTTTTAGATGAAGACTTAGAAAATGCACTCTTGAAGATACTATAGTTGAAACACCACCTTATTTCAAATCTTCTTGATACAATTTATCTCAAAGAGAACAAAAACAACTTTGCAATTCGATATCAATGTCAACAAATGCTCAAAAAATACTCAGTTTATGAAACAAAGGATATGCATTTTATCACAATTCCTTGACAGAGTACTTAATTTTCAGAAATTAATTTTTAGGACAGCAATAAGAAAAACTTTATGACAGCGGCAATATGAAAATGACAACAGAAAGTTATCAATGATATTTTTATGCAAAAAAATTACTGAAATTTTTCCAAACTTGTCCACATGAATTATCAAAAATTTTCAGCCTGTTATAATGTGATTTCAGAAATTATATCAGATCTGACATACTATTACAGCGAGCAAACATGAAATAAGCCTAATGATGAATGCCCAACTCAAGAAATTAATTCCTTAATGTATTAAACAACTTATGAACTGATTTTAGGCTAACCCACATGAAATTTTTCCATTATTATATTTGAGACTTCAGAAACAGAATTATTCAAAGATAACAGTGATCCAAAATGTAGATCCCAAATTCATGATACACATCAAATATAAATGACTTATTAATGTATTTAGCAATTTTTTAGTTAATTTCAAACCACTTAGATGTGTTTTTCACCACTATTAGAAAGGTATATGACTGTTGTAGCAAACAGTGAGGAAAAAGATGGTTTAGAGATCAAATTCTTAGGCCCTAGGCCTTGAAGATCACTTGCCCAAGTTGCCAAAAAAAAAAATCAATATGTGAAACACAATTTTTTACCAAATTTTTTTCAAAAACCCACCAATGTTTAGCTTCAAAAAATCAAATATTCAAATCAGAAATGGAGCAAGGGAATCTAGGGCCAATGAGTGCTAGCACTAGGCCAAATAAAACTAGTGTTGGGCTAGGAGAAGGCAGATCTGGGCTTAGGAGCCCCAAAACCTGAAACCCTTGTTCTGAAAAAAAAAAAAATAAATAAAAATAAAAATAAAAAAAAATAAAAAAAATAATAATAATATAAATAATAAATAATAATAATAATAATAATAATAATAAATAAAAATATAAAAATAATAATAATAATATAATAAAAAATAAAATAAATAAATAAATAAAATTATTTGCTTCAGATCTTCAGATTTATTGCAAAATTTTTAATGGTTGGCCTTGTAAAAAAATTTGGAATAAGATATTTCCTTCCAGAGCCTACATCTGTCTCAAAACCCCCAAATCTGCTTGAAAAATATTAGATCTGAAGATGGTTGGTTTCTCAGATCTATTCCTGCAAACAATCTTTGAGCCCACATCTTGCCCTCTAGGGTCTAGATCTAACTCAAATCTAAATATTTACTTGGCTGATTTCTCATATCTATTCCTACAAACAATCTTTGAGCCTAGATCTTGCCCTCCAGGTTCTAGATCTAGCTCAGATCTGAAGATTTATTTGGCTGATTTCTCGGATCTATTCCTGCAAACAATCTTTGAGCCTAAATCTTGCCTTCCAAGGTCTTGATCTAGCTTAAATCTGAAAATTTTATTGGCTGATTTTTTAGATCTATTTCTACACAAGTGAAAAGAGAAAAACCCAATACCCAATATGTACAAAAATACGGAAAATCCCAAAAAACCCAAGTGTTAAAATTTAAAATTATGTTACAAAATTTCAGATCTACACAAGTAAATCACAGATCTATACAAATAATTTACAGATCTTTAGCCTCAAGGGTTAGCCCAACTGGTCAAGTCAGTGCCTCGTCGTTCGGGAGGTCACAGGGTCAACTCTCCCCGAAATCCCTTGGGGTCAGTTCTGTGACGGTCGAGGGGCAGGATCCTAGAGATCAACTCTAGATTTACATGGACGCAGTCGACATCCACTTACCATGGGTGTCCGCGAACCACACGGAAAAAATATAAATATAAATAAAATTTTACAGATCTAAGGAGTATGAGTCCAACTCTGCTCTCGTATATGATAATCTAAGGCTCTTAATAGCCAAATATATCAAAATTTCCACAAAATATTTAAAAGATTTTGAAATTTTAGAGAGGTACTAGCCCAAAAACACCGCGCAAACAAAAAAATTATCGTTGGATAAATCCTGAGTCTTATATGAAGTAGGCTCTTCAGAAAAATATGTGTTGAGAGTTGGCTCGTCCAACCGAAGACTATCCCCAAACGCTCAATGAAAACCTGAGACCTTCTGTAAACACGAGATCAACCATAAAATCAAGTAGAGAAATAGAACAACAGTAAAATTATGAAGAAATAGAGATACCTACTACTTCAATCAAAATTTAAAATGTTACCCTAGATCCAACAAACTAAATAAGATACTTGTATTCAGATTATTCTAAGAGAGCTATTGATTTATATTTTTCACATAATATTAAGCAGAAATTAAAACAATGTTACCATGAATTCATGAAGAGGAACACTACATCACGTTGAAACCCCAAAGACTTTTGCATTAATTCAAAAAATTATACAAGAGAGCTTGAGAGCTTAGTACACGATCTAAAGATCGGATGATCTCAACTAACAAATGACCTCCTATTTAAAGATAAATCTTCCAACGGCTAGTTCGAGTGATCATCGTCAAATAAATCTCAACCGTTGATGAGGATCAAAATTTCTTTTAATCTCATCCGTCAAAATTTTAAATTATTGAGGAAGTTTAGAAATTTTCAATTAAATGCATTTTAATTAATTAAAAAATTATTTTTTTTTTAATTAATTTCCTCAAAATTTTGACTTTGACTTAACCCCAGGGACCAAAGGCTTAAAATTTAGCAAAATAATCAATTAACCTTAGTCCTTGTACCTCTTTAAAATTTAATTTTTAAAGGACCCACGAATTTTTCCTTTGGAAAATATAAATTTACCTAGGACCTATAATTAATTAAATTTATGGCTTAGGATTTTAATTAATTTTGACCAGAAAATTTAATTAATTAACCTACGAGGGGATAAATTATTTTTTTAACCCTCAAGACACTTTACATCATGATTTTTACATTTTTTACATCTCAAGGGGGAAAACCCATTTGAAATAGACCCTCACAGACTACCCATTTCTGTGACACAAATATAATCCAGCAGACTAAGCAATTTGTAATAAAATAACCTAACCAAATAGTTAGGATTATTCCCAAATCACTTGTACAGAGACTCGATCTATAACACTAGGACTCCCCTAAGATCCCAATGACAAAATCCACTTCAGCTTTGGGGTAAGACTAAAGGAAAACTCTGTCGACCATCCGAGAATGGATCGGTGAGACAAAAAACCTCTCAAAATGTAGATCGTCACCATAAAACTAGGTTTACCTAGGTGATTACATACACGACACGAATCTGCTGAGATTATTTACATCAAACACATGCAAAATGGTTTTACATTATAACATGATCCTCAGGTTGATAATGATAGCTAGATGGCAGGAACACATCGATCAGGTGTTATCCCTTTTGCGAAAAAGGGGGTGTACTGCTATGGGTCGTTGACACATAATGGTCAACACTACCATTCATATGATTATCGATCTTCCATACAAGGGTGAAAACCTACCCAAAACAATTGAGATCACCAAGTGGATCCAAGAATTCATAGGAGGATCAATGGGAAAAAATTCTAAAGGGCTAATAATCGAACAAGTCTTGAATCCATTGATTAAGTGGGCTTATATTATTGTAGCTTTGTGTCTCACACCAACAGGAAGAGCATCAGATGTTAAGTTAAAAATGTTAAAATCCATTGGTGAGATGACAAAGTTGGGAAAAATTTACAACTAGGCAAAACATGTTGCAGACCTAGTCAAGACTAATTGCCAATAATGTTAGAATTATGGTAAGTACATCTGATTTCCTTCTGTGCTCCTTTGGCTAGCTACTAAGCATAGCACACTAGTTGAAGAGATTGATTTCACCAATAAGAGGAATCTTCTAATGGAAAATTTCAAAACTTTCTCGAATGGATGGTTTGGGAAACCCTAATGTTTGGGACCCCAAGAGCTATTTAGAAATTGACTTTTAAATATCAAGGAAATTTTGAATAAATGGAGGTTTTTGTAGTACATTTCTTGGGAATTACCACTCCCATCACATATAAAACTATTCTTTGATGTAACTAAAGTATGGTACAACACTGTATAGGTAGACCCTCAATAGCTACCTTATCAGTGGGTAGTCAACCAAATATTTAAAGAATTGCGTCGACAATCCAACTCATTAATTCTCATTCGTTGGGGGGTTCTCTAACCATCTAGAGATATCATCACCCCACTCTCTAACACAAAACAAGAGGAAGAAAAGGAGGCTTCACTATACCTAGACCTTTTTAAGGTGGATTTTTTAATGCCCTTATATATTCGGCTAAGAAGTCCTACATGAGGAATCTCGAAGTTCAAAGGCTACTTCAACTTCCTCATCAGCGATTTAGTGGGAGGAATTCTAGTAGGATATTTGAATTGATGATCCATAATAGAAACAACAACTGGATTCAATTGTCCAACAGTCGTTGGAAATAGTTAAGACAAAGTGAAAAGTGATGAAAAAGCATAGGAAAACACATGTCTCAACATCATCAATTGAAGCATATTTAATATAAGAATTTGAGGGTTCCAAAGGTACTATTATTGAAAATGTCCAACAAAAGATAAGAGAATATTAGCAAACCACCTCATTACATATTTCAACACAAAATGATAGTTCCACTCAAGCACTGAATCATACACAGTCACGCCCAAGCAAAAACAAGAAGGCTTAGATCCGAAGATTAATTTAAATTCATACTCACCTCCTTATCTCTGACACATGGTAAAGAAGAATAGGAAGGGACTAACAAGACTCCATTGGATCAACCTAACTCACAAAAAAAATTGTCGTAACACACTAGGTTTGATGAAACAATAAGAAGAGATATTTCAAATTCATAGGACACATCGGCTACACCAATGACTCACTAGCAAGAGCCACCAGTTCAACTGACTTCGAATAACGCACGAAACACTAAGGTCAAGAAATAATTTGTAGATATTTCAAGTAGGTACACCAAATTAAGGCTTGCCAGTGACATTTTTTTTTTGAAGTTTTAGAAGATTTTGTAAAAGCAGCAAAACTAAGAATGAATAAAATGAATAAAGGCACTAAGGAGATTGAACAGAAAAAGGAGAAATAAAGGGAGTATTGGTTGGATTACCAGCACTAGGCAACACAAAAATTGACTATCGACATGCCAACTAAAGTTAATGATCATCTTGGTGCTCTTCAATAATTAGTGTACCAATAAATTGACCAAAATGAGCAGCTCAATACCCAAATAAGTGACTTTTAGTTGAAATTATTAGTTTCAGGAAGTCAATAGTTATCAGAAGTAATCAAGAAATATCATCAAGAATTTATGAAATCTAAGCAATAATTGGAATGCACACTCAATTAGGGAGGCTCCTTAATGACCACTCTGAATAATTGGCCTACGAACTTAGCATCAACCTATGGTTATATCAAAATGTAGGACATGTTTATTCATGAGTTATCCTCTAGGGAAGTCACGGATCTAATGAAAATTTTTGCACTAGATAAAAATATTGATCAGGAAAAGAAACATCAAGTTTAGTTGGTGTCAGAGTGACAATTCTTTAGGGAAGGAAGGAAAGCTTAATTGGAAGCAACCAATTCTTCATAATTTTTACAGGGGATTCTTAATCAAGTGCAATAGATGGAAAAATAGTGGCCCCTTGACTAGAGGATATCATAACAAAATTCACTAGAATATAGAGTTCAATATCTTACAGAAATCAAGGAACTACATGTGCAAGACAGGCTAGTTGTTTAAGAATGATCGATCTTTTGACAATCATAAATCAAGTTGCCTTCTTGGACATGCGCTACTGACACCAGTTCACTCATCACCATCAGAACCGCCACAACCTACCCATCTATTTTTTGAACCAAGTATCTCAACATGAACTGTAACTTTGGAACAAAAATCTCATGAAGTTGAAGTTTACCAAGTAGGACAACGTTCGATAGAACAAGTCCAAGAAGCATTGAACGATCATCTTGAAGCATTAGTTAAGAACGAAAAATAGTATCAGAAGCTCTATAATTTACTCTAAATCATTATCATATGTTTCATATTGTAATAATTTTGTACAAAATTTTTGCAACACTTCAAGTATACCTTCATTAGGAGATGTTGGATGGGTTAGTCGACCAATTAAGTTGGAAAATTACATTGTAAGTCGGTTGATAGCTTTGTCAAGTCGACAACCAAGTTGGGTCAAATAGTTAAATTGTTGAAATTGTCCTAACAAGGTAATATATATCCATGAATGTATTAATGTATTGGTTTTATTCAACTTTAAGAGATATATAACAGAAGTGTTCCTCCACTAGTTCTCCACTAATTTTGTCTCCTCTTCTCTTCTCTATTTACTTATGTTCTTTTTTGTGTATTCTTCTATTGTCCTTACTACTGATAACTATGTTTACTTTTCCCGGGATTACAACACCTAGCCTAGCATAGCTTAGCCTACCCTATCTAACCTAAACTAGTTGTGCTTAATGTAGCCTAGCATGGCTTATTCTAGCCTAACATAGTCTAGGCTAGCATAGATTATTCTAGCCTAGCATAGTCTAGGCTAGGTAGCTTACTCTAGCCTCACCTAGCCTACTCTAAGTCTAGCCTAGCCTAGCCTTGCCTACTCTAACCTCCTAATATACTATAAGATGGCTTATACACCAACTATATATATGTACCTTAAGAAAGTTAAGATGCTTGAAGTAACTCCTATTCTACCATAACCTAACATACTCTAGCCTAGTCTAATCTAGCTTAGCCTACCTTATTATTAACCTACTTTAGTGAGGCCTGGCCACCACTTTCCTAGTGTAGCTTAGCCTATTCTAGCCGAACATAGAATAGTCTACTCTAGCGTAGCTTAGCCTACTCCAGCCCAACATAGAATAGTATAATTTGGCCTAGCTTAACCTAGCCTAACCTACTTTAGCCTAGCCTTTCCTTACCTGGCCTTACAAATCATACTCTAGCCTAGCCTACTCTACTCTAGCATACCCTAGGATAACCTAGCTTAACCTACTCCAACATAACCTACTATACCTATCATATCTAGTATAAAATAGCCAAACCTAGCTTAGATTATATTAGCCTTGTCTAGCCTATTCTAGCATAATGTAACCTATCCTTGCCTATTCTAGCTTGGCACACCATAACCTAGCCTACTTGAACATATAAAATATTATGCTAGGCTAGCCAACTCTAACCTAGCCTATTCTATTTTATCTTACATTAGCCTAGCATGTCCTAACCTACTCTAGCCCAACATAATATAGCCTAGCCTAACCTACGTTAGCCTAGTGTACTCTACTCTAACTTACCCTACTTCAAGCCTAGACTAACCTACTCTAACTTGTCCTAGCCTAATCTAAGATATCTTAGACACCAACTATATACATGTACCTTACGAAAGTTAATATTCTTGAAGTATCCTACCGTTATGCAACCAACCCACAAAAAAGAAGAAAAGATAGATCAACGACTTGAAAAATAGCCTCTTCGAGGGGGCAACCTCCTTTACATCACATAAATGAACAATTATTGGATGATCCGAATGACAAAACCTCCTTTCTATATATAGGAGTCTAAGGGGTCACAATATAATCAAAGCCTACATAACAATAATAATGTAAAGGCACAAATAACAATAGTGGGCTTCTATTGGTTACAATAATAACAATATGGGGACTACATCAGCACAACAATAACAATAAGGGGCTACACTAATATTATAGGGGCCTAACACCCACCATAACCTATCCTAATCTAGCCTAGCTTATCTTAGCCTAGCCTAGCCTACCTTATTCTAGCCTCGCATAGCCTACTCTAAGCCAAGCCTAGCCTAGACTTGCCTACTCTAACCTATCCTAGCCTACTCTAAGATAGCTTATACACCAACTATATATATGTACCCTAAGAAAGTTAAGATTCTTGAAGTAACTCTTATCTTATCATAACCCAACCTACTTTAGCCTAGCCTACCTTATCCTAGCCTACTCTAGTGAGGCCTAGCCACCTCTTTCCTAGCATAGCTTAGCCTACTCTAGCCTAACTTAGAATAGCCTACTTTGGCCTAGCTTAGCCTACTCTAGCCTGTCTTAGAATAACCTACTCTAGCTTAATATAGTCTAGGCTAGCCTAGCCTACTCTAGCCTAGCCTAGCCTACTCTAGTCTAGCTTGGCCTACTCTAGCCTAGCCTAGCCTTGCCCTACTTTACCTAGCCTTGCCCTGCTTTACCTAGCCTTACCAATCATACTCTAGCCTAGCCTACTCTACTTTAGCATACCCTAGCATAGCCTAGCCCACCCTAGTCTAGCTTAGCCTTCTTTGGCTGATCCTACTCTAGCGTAGCTTAACCTACTCTAGCATAACCTAATCTAGTCTATCCTAGCTAGTCTAACATAGCCAAGCCTACCATAGATTATATTAGCATAACTTAGCCTTGCCTAGCCTATTCTAGCATAACCTAACTTATCCTTGCCTATTCTAGCATAACCTAACTTATCCTTGCCTATTCTAGCTTAGCCCAACCTAACCTAGCCTACTCAAACATAGACAAGCTTATGCTAGGTTAGCCAACTCTAGCCTAGATTACTACAACCTAACCTCTTCGTTTTTATCTTACATTAGCCTAGCTTAGCCCAACCTACTCTAGCCCGACATAATCTAGCCTGGCCAAACCTACTCTAGCCTAACCTACCCAATTCTAGCCCCACCTAGCCTACTTTAAGCCTAACCTAGCCTATTCTAGCCCCACCTAGCCTACTTTAAGCCCAGCCTAACCTTACCTACTCTAACCTATCCTAGCCTACTCTAAGAGAGTTTATACACTAACTATATATATGTACCTAACCTAGCCTAACCTAGCCTATTCTAGCCCCGCCTAGCCTACTTTAAGCCTAACCTAGCATGTTCTAGCCCCACCTAGCCTACTTTAAGCCCAGCCTAGCCTTACCTACTCTGACCTATCCTAGCCTACTCTAAGAGAGTTTATACACCAACTATATATATGTACCTTAACAAAGTTAAGATGCTTGAAGTAACCCCTATCTTACCATAACCTAACCTAGTCTACCTTAGCCTAGCCTAACCTAACCTACTTTGGCAAGACCTAGCCACCTCTCGCCTAGCCTAGCCAACTCTAGCTTAGTCTACTCTTACCTAGCCTAACTTACTTTAGCCTAACCTAGCCTTTCCTTACCTAGCATACTCTAGCCTAGCCTACTTTACTCTAGCATGTCCTAGCCTATGCTAGCTTATCTTAGCCTTCTCTAGTTGACCCTACTCTAGCCTAGACTACTCTAGTCTAGCTTAGACTACTCTAGCATAACCTAATCGAGCCTAGTTTAGCCTATACTAGCCTATTCTAGCCTAACCAAGCCTATCCTAGATTTTATTAGCATAGCATATCCTTTCCTAGCCTATTTTAGAATATACTAACTTATGCTTGCATATTCTAGCTTTTAACTCGCCCTAACCTAGACTACTCTAACATAAACAAGCTTACACTAAGCTAACCTATGGTAGGTTAGTCAACTCTAGCCTAGCCTAGCTTAGCCTATCATACTCTAACTTATTTTATCCTAGCATACTCTACCCTAGACTGGCCTTGCTACTCTACACTAGCCTACCATACTATAGCCTAGCTTAGCCTAGCCTAATCTAGCATAGCCTACTCCAGCCTAGCCTAGCTTACTCTCATCAAGCCCAACCCGGCATACCCTACCCTAGCCATCTTTATTGTAGCCTACTATAGCCTAGCCTACTCTAACAAAGCTTAGCCTTGCCTACTCTAGTATAGCCTAACATACCGTAGCCTAACCTACTCTATCATAGCCTTTTGCCCTAGACTAGCCTTGTCTAGCGTAATCTACTCAAGCTTAGCTCACTCTAGCCTAACCTACTTTAGCCTAGACTACTCTATTCTATCCTATTCTAACCTAGCACAACATGCTCTAGCCTAGTCTCACTTAGCCTAGCCTACTCCATCCTAATGTATCCTAGTCTATCAGCTAGCTTATCTTAACATAGGCTAGCCTATTCTAGCCTAGACGAGCCGAGTTGAGCATAGCCTAGCCTACCCAGGCCTACCCTAGAGTAGCTTACAAATCAACTATATACATGTACCTTGAGAAATTCAACATGTTTGACGTACATCCTAGCCTACTCTAAGTTAGCCTATTGTAGCCTTAATCTAATCTAGTTTGGCATAGCTTATCTGAGCCACATCTAGCCTGACATAGCCACCTCTATCTTGGCCTAGACACCTCTAGCTAAGCCTACCCTACCCTAGCCTACTATAGCCTAGCATACCCTAGCCTTGCCCCACCTAACCAACTCTATCCTAGCTTAATAGAGGCTATCCTATTCTAGTCAAGCCGAGCCTATTCTTGTGTAGCCTAGCCTAGTCTAGCCTAGTCTAGCCTATTCTAGCATAGCCTATCCTACTCTAGAGTAGTTTATAAATCAACTATATACATGTACATTAAGAAATTTAAGATGCTTGAAGTACATCATATCCTCTCTAAGTTAGCCTATTGTACCCTAGCTTATCTGAGCCTACTTAGGCCTGAAATAGCCACCTCTAGCCTAGCCTAAGTCAGCCTAGCCAACAGTAGCCCAGCCCAGCCTAGCCTAGCCTGGCCTACTATAGTCTAGCCTAGCCTTTCCTAGCCTAGCCTAACCTAGGTTACTCTAGCTTAACTTACTTTAGCCAATCCTAGCCTAGCCTCGCCTAGCCTAACCTAGGCTACTCTAGCATAACCTACTCTAGTCAATCCTAACCTAGCCTAGCCTAGTTTATCCTACATTAGCCAAACATAGCCTACTTTGGCCTAGTGTAGCCTATTCCAGGATAGGATACCCTACCCGAGTGTATTCCAACCTAGCCTATCCTAGCCTACTCTATCATAGCGTACTCTACTCTAAACTAGCCTATGTAGGCTAGCATATGCTAGTTTAGCCTACTCTAGAGTAGATGAACCTAGCCTAGGCTAGCATATTCTACTCTAGCTTAGCATAGCCTAGCCTACTGTTCCCTAGCCTATCTTAGCTAGCGTACTCTACTCTAGCCTAACCTAACCTATACTTGGTTAGCCAATGATATTTTAGCCTAACATAGCCAACTTTAGCATGCTCTAACCTAGTGTAGCCTACTCTACCTAGCCTAGCCTACTCTGGCCCAACCTAGCCTACTTTTCTCTAACCTACTCTCGCATACCGTAATCTAGTCTAACCTACTCTAGCATAACATAGCCTACTCTAGCCTAGCCAAACCTAGCCTAGCCTAGCCTAGCCTAGCCTAGACTTACCTAGCATACTCTGGGTTATCCTGACCTACTATAGCCTAGCCTAGCCTACTCAATACTAGCCTAGCGTACTCTAGCGTAACCTAGCCTAGCATACTGTAGGCTAGCTTAACCCGGGAGACTCTAGCAGAGCATAGCATGGCCTAGTTGAGCCTACTCTAGCCCATAGTTTTAAAACTCAGACTTGGACTCGGAACCATTTGAGGGTTGACTCTGACTCAGTATCGACTAGGCCTCATTGATTTCAATGACTCGATCTTTGCAAAAAATACATTAAATATTTATTGTTTTATAAAAAAACATATTTTTAAAGATTTTCATTCATGTTTCAAAACACAAAGCATCAGAATAATAGAGAGAAGAAAACATATGATCAAAGTATTCTCATGAATATATCTATTATATCAAAATGGCACCCAGTGCATTGTCCAATACATGTAATATATAGAGATCAAAATAAAAACACATAACCAATGAGACTCTAAATGGCCTGCGGTAAAACAAAACATCACTAGTCACTGATGCTAGACAAGGCAACACCATTTGGCTCAGACTCTGAATCTGAGTTAGACGGGGAAACCCATGGCTCCTCCTCTTTGTCAAGATCCCCAACCGCGATTGTAGAAGTAGTAGCACTAACACTAAGTACACGCCATGCTCCAAAAAAACCAACTCCAACTCTTCACAAACCAACTCGAGGGAACTATAGAAGTAGTAGCACTAATACTAGCTGCACCTTGATATGGAGGAGCTATGCTCCAAAAACCCCAACTCTAACTCTTCACAAAGCAACTCAAATCTTCAAAAACTCCTGACAAATTCTCACACAAATGCAATGAGATAGTTATGAGAAAATGTGAGGGGGTTGTGTCACATTTATAGGCTTGGGAGAGGGGTAGAGGTGTTCGGGGAAAAAACTAAAAAAGAAAACCAATTTGAAGTCTGTCCTACATCCCTTTTTTGCTGCCATCCAGGCTGACTAGTCCATTACTGAAATGACTCAGTCAGTGACTAACTCAGTTTGTTAGGTAACAGATTGATTAATTGTCCAAGTCGGCCCTTGCAAGGGTTTTTCTCGGTCAACCAGGTCGAATCCGAGTCAGATGAGCTTGGTTTTAAATCTATGCTCTAGCCTAGACTCTAAATGGCCTCTAGAACAAAACATCACTAGTCACTTTTGCTAGACAAGGCAAGATCATTTGGCTCAAATTCTGAATTTGAGGTAGATGGGGAAACCCATGGCTCCTCCTCTTCATCAAGATCCCCAACTGCAACTATAGAAGTAGTAGTAGTAGCACTAGCTGCACGCTGAGATAGACGAGTTATTCTACAAAAAAACCAACTCCAAATCTTCACAAACCAACTCCAAGAAACTGTAGAAGTAGTAGCACTAATACTAGTTACACCCTGAGATAGAGGAACCATGCTCCAAAAAACTCAACTCCAACTCTTCACATACCAACTCCAAAAACCTAAACCAACTCCAACTCTTCACAAATTCCTCACAAATGCTCACACAAATGCAATGAGATAGTTGTGAGGAAATGTGAGGGGGTTGGGTCACATTTACAATCTTAAAAGAGGGGTAGAGGTGTTGGGAGGGAGAGGGAGTGGGGGGTGCGTGGTGGAATTAAAAAAAAAAAAAAACCAATTTGAAGTCTTCCCTACCGCCCTTTTTTCCTGTCACCTAGGCTAACTGATCCATTACCGAAACGAATCAGTTGGTGACCAACTCGGTTGGTTTAGTAATGGATTAGTCGTTGGATCGATTAATTGGTCGAGTCAGCCCAGGCAAGGGTTTTGCTCAGTCAACCAGACCGAATCGGAGTCGGACAGGCCTGGTTTTAAATCTATGCTCTAGCTTAGACTCTAAATGGCCTCTACAACAAATCATCACTAGTCACTACTACTTAACATGGAAACATCATTTGGATCAAACTCTAAATGTGAGTTAGACAGTGAAACCCATGGCTCCTCCTCTTCATGAAGATCCCCAACTACAACTATAGAAGTAGTAGTACTCGCACTAGTTGCACGCTGAGATAGATGAGTTATGCTCCAAAGAAACCAACTCGAACTCTTCACAAACCAACTCCAGGCAACTGTAGAAGTAGTAGCACTAATACTAATTGCACCCTGAGATAGAGGAGCTATGCTCCAAAAAACCCAACTCCAAAAACCAAAACCAACTCCAACTCTTCACAAACTCCTCACAAATGCTCACACAAATGCAATGAGATACTTGTAAGAAAATGTGAGGGGGTTGGGTCACATTTATAGGCTTGGGAGAGGGGAAGAGGCGTTAGGGGAAAACAAACTAAAAAAAACAAACCAATTTGAAGTCTTCCCTACCGCCCTTTTTTCCCACCGCCCAGGTTGACCTCTCCATTACCAAAACGACTTAGCAAGTATTGGGCCTCATGAACCATTCAAGTAGAGTTCCCTTCACTCTTTTGAATTAAGTATTGGGGGTTTTTTGCAGTGCATTATAAACAATGTAAACTTTGAAACGGGAACTCATACTGCTACCCGTTTTGTAGAGATAGCAAAAAATTGACCCGATTTTGAAAAGGGGCGATGCAGAACACACATTTTTTTTTAAAGCATAGTTTTTGGCACTTTAAATAACCGATACGATCACTCGTTCCGTAGGGGTAGTAAAAACGTGACCCGATTTTCAAAAGTGGTTAAGCAGAATACACTTTTTTTTGTTGGAAGCATATTTTTGACATTTTAAATTTTCTTATGTATCAAATATAAATATTTGTTTTTAAATATTTGTGATTTTCATGCTGATTTTGAAATGTATAAATGCAACGTGTTGACACAACATACCTTTTTTTAGAGGACTTATTTTTCACACTTTAAAATTTATTATCTCCATTTTTTTTAAAATTATGATTACTTAACGAATTTTCAAGTTGTTTTATTTTTCTTTTTTTAAATGTTGATTAGTTAAAAAAAAAAAAAATTATAATAAATAAATAAATTATCTCATAAACCATAAAAGAATTTGGAAAAAAAAAAAAAAAAAAAAAATAATATATATATATATATATATATATATATATATATAAACTAGTATATAAATTATATTAAAACATTTAAAAAAATGAAATTTTAAAAATATTATATCTTTTAAAATAAAAAAAAATAATAATAAAAATAAAAATAAATAACAATAATAATAATTAAAAAACATTTTAAACTTATAAAAAATGTGTTTTTGATTTTAAAACCATGGCCCCTCTTGTAAAGACATATCACATGGGACCCTGAAAATTCATAATGAATAAAACCTTTAAAACTTAGAAGAAGGTTAAAATTTATGGACCATGTTTTCATAAGCCAATCATGAAGAACTACAATGAAAGGCTACAACCCATTATGTATGTATATGAGACCATGGGTTTTGTAATGAATAATGTATTCAATAACCCCCTATATCTATAATTTTAGAAATTAATGAACATTGAAAACTCCCATGTATGAAGCCAAAGGAGAGGAGGAATTCCATTTCTAAGGGTGTGTCTCTCCTCGACACACCACCACATTGGCATAAATGATCACATAGTGGCTTACTCATAGATGACATTATCTCATCAATATGAATTTAGTTGTTTTCCAATAAATAGGATATGTTATTGGATTCTTCTAACTAAACATAACATAAAGTATGATCTAACTAAATGCAAGATCTATAGAAAAGAAAAGATTCTAAAAGTAAATAATATGATAAAGGGAATGGAAAGAAACATGCCCGATGGTAGATGACTAATATGTATGCTCCTCCTTTGGCTTCCAACTGGATGACTTTGTATACTCCTTAGTGACTAGAGCAACCTGCAAGTACCTTTATTAATTCACCTTTCTTAGCTTAGTTCCATTTCACTCTGCCTCACCCAAATAAGGACTTAAACATTTACAGAACCGCTCAACTTCAAGGTTTCCTTATATACATATGGCAGAATGGGAAGCATCATAGAAAGTAGAGTTTTATAGACTTTGAGGGCTATAGAGAGGTACCTCAATGGAGTGTGAAGAGATAAATACAAGCAATGATTATCGTCGTGGCATTGTGTTATTGTACCCACAAATGATACTCTTATGATGTACATGTATATGAGATATTATGATGACGATGGTTATATTGTGTGTTTTCATTTCATTCATTGATGATACATGTACTCCTACTTTGGTTGTATTTATGTACACGCTATGAGACCCAGTCAATATTCAACTATCACTATAATCTAACATTAGTAACATAACATAGTTGATCTAACATTAGTAACATAAATGCAGGATCTAAAATCACAATTCTAAGGTGGCAACTATGTTATGATCATTCTAATAGTTACATAACATAGTTAGTAACATAGAGTTTTTAGTTGGGAACTTGGTCTTCTTTAAGTTGGGCAGTGAGCACCTTAAGCCACAAAGCGACATGTTAAGTGACTTGATGACTGTGGATTAATGTTTCAGTTAAGGTAGTCAATACTAAGGATAGGGAAACAACTAGGGTTGCATCCATAGTTCATGTAGAATTAGATTAGTGGAAGGGCCTTGAAGACTTTAACATATTGTAGATGGATGACTTTAAAGTTATTCTTGTGTAGGAATTCCTAGGGAGAATGTAGTTAGTTATCATGTCATTTGCAAACAAGTTGGTGGATATTGTAGATATTATAAATGGTCACTCTTTATTAGCCCTCTACTCTAATTTAATCAATATATCTATATAAGTCCTTCCTATATGTCATTTTCTCTTAGTGATGGTGAGGGGTGATGCAACCCACTTGAAGCACTAGACTCCAAAAGACATCAAGACATGGTTACCTATAAACACTTTATTGATCCCTTAACTTCAATAATAATTTTTTTCAAGGTATGTTATAGTTTTCATAACTTGAAAAAACATTATTATTGAAGTTAAGGGATCATTTTCAAGAGTTGTTGGATGTAATCTAGTTTAGCTATAACATGTTGAAGAGTTCTATTGTGGGTTATAGTTCATTTGTGTTGCAAAATGGATAGTAATTGTTGTAATCCCTCATAATTTTGCAACCATACTATGACATGAAACCATCAACCTTAAGGTTCATGGAGTGATGGAAGGACAAACTGGAGATGACTCACATTTAGTTGAAATATGTTGTAGAAAGGATGAAATATTGGGTAGATCATGATAAAATGGAGGTAGAGTTTTTAGTTGGGGACTTGGTCTTCTTTAAGTTGGGTAGTGAGCACCTCAAGCCACTAAATGACATGTCAAGTGACATGGTGACTGTGGATTAATGTTTTAGTTAAGGTAGTCAATACTAAGGATAGGGAAAAAACTATGGTTGCATCCATAGTTCATGTACAATTAGTATGAAGGTGGAGTGGAGATGCATGTTTTACTAGCACTTTCTAATCATGTATTAGACGAGTGTGCATGTTAGATGCCTAATTCTTTGCATAAATTGTCTCCACTTAGGCTCTTAGTTGACCATGCTATTGATCTTGAAATTCAATTGTAGCCTACAACTAGAGATCCCTATTGACGTTCCAGATCCAATCTGGAAGAGTTGAGGTGGAAATTAATTGAGCTCATTCATGTTGGCTTCACCAAGCCTACTAAATCCCTATATGGCACACTAGTTCTCTTCCAAAAGAATGGGGACATTCCATAATTATGTATGTGCTTGGATTATCATGTGTTGATAAAGAAAACCATCAAAATTTGATATCCATTAGCTTTGGTGGTGTGTTTTTTTGACAAGTTAAGGTTCCATCTCAATCAACACATCCAAGCCTTAGGGTGTCTTCCATCCCTATAACTACCACTTCAATATCAACTTTGATTGTTTGTTTTCTTAATATCCCTAACTTATTTCTACCCTTAGTCAAACTAGTTATTACTCGATAACGACTAGTTAGCAACTCTCTTCATCTATTTATTACATTGCCTGGATCTGATTCCTCATCTTGTCCTGAAGATGAACCACCCTGGCTGGTTCGAAACACATCGACAAGATTTTCTCTTATGTGATTTTTTCCAAAAGACGTTGTTAAAACTGAAAGATACTGTTATAAATTGAAATATATTCATACTGTACCTGTTATAAATTAAACAGTACTGAGATCCATATTTATGCCACCCTCCCTCTCACATGGTTGTGCTTGTTATTTTAAGATAATAATTTGTGGCTACCAATTATTGTGAAGTGTTTTCAATATACTTTTGGAATGAACACATAATTAATTTGACAGTGTTGTGCTCTTGTTTTGTGCAACATTTGTTTTTGCGCATACAATGCCCATGCTTTATGAAAAATATGAAGATCAGGGTAATGTTGCCAATATGATTATAGGACATTTGATACCAACCATTGCCTTTGTCAGTAATATTACATTGGACATTTGAAGCTATATACATCGCTTGTCTATATACAATGTTGGATGCTATGAAAGAATGGACTGCAAGGGAGCAGGACGCACACCAATTTCGAGCGCAGGGGAGTTACCGAGACCGGTCTTTCCGTTTTCCTGTTGAGTTGAATATGGAATGGAGTAGATGCACTAGAGGTAGATTAGGAAAGGAATGGTCCCCAACGCACACAATTAGCATTTGGAATGTTCAAAATCGTCAATTTAATGCAAAGATGGAAATTTATTGCAGAATAGGGCGTTGGGTGACCGGGCAGGGGAGGGTGGTGGAGGGTGTGGCCAAGGGAGGAGGGTAGTAGAGGAGGAGGAGTTCAATGGGGCCCATTAGGTGATGAGAGGAGGAGGAGTGTAGGGTGGGGATGCCGAGATCGGGTTGTCGGCGTCGGGGAAGCTGTCATCTCAGCTTCATTCCTTCCCTACAATAGCTTGTTCCCTAATTTTATAACAAAACAACGTCATAATAAAATACTATACTAATTTTATAATAAATATATTATTATAAATTAAGAAATAATGTAATTTAATTATTTGATGTTTTAGTTTTTAAGTGAATTTTTATTATAAAATTTTCCATGAAATTGCAATTTTTGTTATTTAAAATGTATTTTTGAATGTATATGGATCTAATATTAAACTCTTAGTGATTTTTTGATATTTAAAATGCATTTAGAATTTGTAAGAGAATGATGCAGATTATGTACTTTAAACTTAATTCAAATTGAACTTTGGACAAGATCAATCAAATAATTAAAAAATATTTTTTTGTAAGTCTAAAAATTCTATTGATTAAGCAAGAAAAAAATTACATCATTTGCCATTATAACTCTTTTTTCTCGTACAATATTCCATATACTAACAATATCAAAGTTAAAATAAACGATATTGAGAATAACAAAGGATACGTAGAGGGACAAAAGAGACAATTAGAGAGGAGAATCACCCAAATTGGGGTTAATCTTCAAAGGCAACATTTATTTCCTTTCTTTTTTGAAACCTTAACCCAACCTTTCAAAGTCTGGTTGATGAAATCGATTTATAGATTATCATTGCGAGTTGAAAGAGATGCCTTACCAGAGTTGGAAGAAGCCGACACATGAGCTTGTTTCAATACACCCGAAGAAGCATTACTATTCAGTATCTTTGTACTTGCCGAAGGAGCATGGTTCACAACAAGAGCCTCAGGAGATGATTGAGGCCCTCAGTCCTAGACCTTATCCCCCAGATGGATTTAATCCAGAGCCTTCATCGTCCTTATCCAAATTAGAGGAGGTCTTGCCCTCCATAAGAGGAGGGTTGCATGGCTTCCAACTTTTAGTTCTGGAATTTTGGATGTTCTGCTTCTTTTGAGAATTAAGCGTTAGACATGAATTTTGTAAATGGCCAGTTTGATGACATAAGCAATAACAAAAAGCAATATTCTCATAGTCTAGAGCTTGGATTTAGTAAAAATCACCGATTTTTAAATTGATTTGGTCTGGTATCTCTTTACTGGTATCTGTTTCAATAAAATTTTTGCCATATGTATATATGCCAAGCTGCCCATGAGAGGCATCAGTAGTAAGGAAATGGCTCAGAGAGTCTCCAATGCCCTGAAAGATTGAGTAGTGCCACACATTAGCTGGAAGATTAGGAATTCGAGCCCATATTAGTAGTTTGGTAATGACAATTGTGGAAAGATCGAAATATGGAAAGCAAGGGGATAGAAACAATTTAGCATTGCCCGAAAACCAGGGCCCTTTAGATAAAGCTTTTTGATAATCTTTTGATTCCCCAAATAACTCAATGAAAAATCATTTTGAGCATAAAATAACCTTGCAATTCTTAGTCCATATAGAATGGATCCATTCATACAGATCGATAGTGCTGGGCCATAAGCCATTAAAACAACAAACTAGGTTTGCCTTTGAATATAGCTATTGGAGATCCTCCAAATTAGGGTGAGAGATTTCCAGGGATGGAACTTCCATTGATTTCTCCACCAAAAATGATCCAGGAGCTGCTCAGCGCTGATTTGCCTTAGGAAGGGGCTGAGCATGGATGACATCTTTATAAGAAAAGGCTCGAGAGGAGGAGGGATTACCCCAAATCCCCCCTTGTAAACAAAGACCCATTAAAACAACGAGATCTTTACCAAAGTTGTGGACAAAGAGAGGGGAAGCATAGTCCAACTACTTACCTTCAAAAAGCATGCATTGCATGACTGAGGGAAGACTCACTTGAAGCTCCAAGGAAAACTTGAGGTCTCGAACGACATATGAGGAACAAACCTTAATAAACAATGAATGCTTAGAGAAGCTTAATAAATATTAGATAACAATCCTTTGAATGAATGACTTCTAATAACAGACCGCCGTAGTCTCCAACCAAGAGACCAGAGTCCTCTATCCTTACGGCACTAACAACTATCACAACCATATGTTACTTTTATAACCTTACAACCTTTGTTACCTCCCACTTTACAACTATTTTGTTACGAGACTTACTACCTTAACATTCCAAAACATCTTATCCTATTACATATATGCTACCCATTGTGCTTTGAACGAGATCCGCTGCCATTGATAAGGTTTCTAAATTTTCTATCCACAAATAATGCCTTCAAATTATACCATAATAATTAAAAAATATTAAATAATTAAATTACATTAAAAAAATAAATTAAAGCAAAATAAATATATCACTAACATCAAGAAATAAGTTCGCATTATAATGTATTTATGGAAATTAAAAAAAGACAATCACAAGTAGGACCACCACCAATTGTCTCACTTCCCATGAAACCCCTACATGCGTGCTTCCTTACTCCATAAATTCATATGAATTGAGCCATTTTTCCGCCAAGTTGGCAGGTTTTTGTCCTCGATTTCCAAAGGGTTATCCCACTACACGAGTTTTGGCCGCGGATTTCCACACGGATAGGCCAGGAAAAAGGGTTTCGACCGTGGATTTCCAGAGCTTTTCAGCACACAAAGGGTTTGCACGTTGTTCTGCTCTTTGGGAGTTTATGTCGAGGATTTCCAAAGTGTATGAGGTAAAATCTCCCAAATCCCTTATAAAAGTTGTGATTTTAAAGCTTTTCCATCTAGGACGTCTGCTGTTTTTTCTCGGTTTCTGTTAAAATATTTGATATATATGGTTTATTCTCTGTGCAAAATTAGTGTTTTGACGCATGGATCATAATCCGACTACGTTTCTCAATACTCGGATCCTGAAGCTAGTTTATGAGTCCATTTTTTATAGGATTGTTTTATGTCTGCGAAGCTTGTTAAACCCTCATTATGGTGTTTCTGTTTTTGGTTTTATCTTATAAATTTAAAGGTGTACATGTTCTTGTATTTTAGTCGTCAATGGGTTTTGTTTTGTAATGGAGTCAAAAACGTATGGCTTTGGGTGTTTTGTTTGTATGAGGAATCTTGGAGGAGACTTACGTACTCTGTATGGATATTGTTTCTGAGGGCATTCATCCATCTGTTTTTTCTGCAGAGTTTCCTTAGTTTAGTGATTCGCATGGTGTTATATATGAGAAGGATTTCCCGAGTTTTCTTACAAATTATTTTTGTGAACCTGATGATCTTCTGGTGATTTGTTTTCTAGGTTATTCCTACCAGGTTCACAATGTAGATTTTATTCCTATAATCATTGTTGCTTTAATGGAAAACCATATTCTACTATTTGCGAAATGGTATATCATTACAAGCCAAAATAACTTTTCATCTTCCATGCTCGTATTGTGTTAATTGGCCTGCTAGGGTATGAGTACGAGGAGGCGGTACGGTTACACAGGACAACGCTTTTCGAAACAGGGGAATGGGGTTAGGTTAAGCGGACATATATCATATTAAATATTGACAATAATTATGAGAATTGATATTAATGTAAATGGTAATGAATCGGTTTCGTATTTATGTTTAAATCATTTCCTTGTCTGCCATTCATCAATGGTCCATCATGATTGAACTACAGTTTGTCTAGGGCGTAGTTTAACAAGGCTTCAAATTTGTCTGGAAAATAATGGAAATTTTGGCATGCAGAATATTTTGGAAATTTGGGTTACATCTGTCAAATTTAAAGATTTTGTGTGCCCTAAGGGTTTTTGATGGCGCTGAATTCATTTCCACCATCAAAAACAAAATTAAAACACCCTAATTGTCAGATTTTTTTGGGAAAAAATGGCTGGATGCTTGGCAAGTTTTGGCTGGGCAAATTTGCTGCCTTGGTGGATCGACGCACCTAGTGCTTAGTTTAAGAGGCTTCAAATTAGCCAGGAAAAAATGGAAATTTCGTTCAGCATAAATTTTTGGAAATCTGGGTTACAGCTGTCAAACCTAAAGATTTCTGCCTTGGTGGACCAACGCACCTAGTGCTTAGTTTAACAAGGCTTCAAATTAGCCAGGAAAAAGTGGAAATTTTGTTCAGCATAAATTTTTGGAAATCTGGGTTACAGCTGTCAAACTTAAAGATTTTGGGTGTCCCAGGGGTTTTTGATGGTGCTGAATTCATTTCCACCATTAAAAACATAATTCAAACATTCCAACTGTCATATTTTTTGGGAAAAATGGCTGGATTCAGGAAAGTTTTTGGCCTTCCGGGCAAATTTGCTGCCTTAGTAGACAGTATCCTTAGCTTGTCGTCTAACAAATTCCAGCAGAATTTTGTTATAATTCAGCAGAAATTTGTGCAAATCTAGGTTACAACTGTCAAACTTCAAGATTTTAGGTGCCCCATAGGTTTTTGATGGTGCTGAATCCATTTCCACCATCAAAAACAGAATTCAACCACTCCAACTGTCAGATTTTTTTGGGAAAAAAATGGCTAGGTGAATTTTCCATCTCGGTAATCAACACCTATTACCTAGCCCTCACATATTTTTTTTTAGTTATTATCTTTTATCTTTATTGGTTTTAACTACTATCTCCAAAGAGATTTATTTATCCTACTACTAATCTAATAATATTAGTTTTTATCCAAATAATATATTCGTATTATCTTGACTATACCTCATGATTTATCATTATGTTGTGATGTATTTTATTTTATTTTGACAACTTCTCTTATATTTCTATCTTTTAAATTTTATTTAACAGGCTATTTATTTTGTGACCAATATTTTTTTTATTTTTTATTTTAAATTTTATTCAACAATCTATCTAACTAGGTGACGTGTGTTTTCAATCAAGGATTAATTATTCATTTTTATCACCAATTTTTTTTGATTAGATCCCTGATATATATATATATTTTGTTTTGACTCTTTTATCATTATGAATTACAATTTGTGGCTTGATTGATCAAGTGACCCGATTACTTCATTTAGATCTTTCCATTGATGATGGTGGGACGGTTGATTTCTAGTAGCATTGGATGTGCTCTAAGTCTCAAAATTTGCAGGGAGGCTTAGACACATGCATTCTCCAATACCCATAAATCGTTTTGGGCAATTTCACCCGGAGATAGTTTTATTAAAATAATTGATTATTTTTTAATGGGACCCTAAGTCTAAACTTAGGAAATTAAAATAATTAAAGGGTATTAATATAAACTGTGGGTGAAACTTCTAGAAAAAGGCGAAGATCAAGTCAATATGATCCAGCCTGTTGTGGGAGTGACGCAGTTCTGCGCAAAGGGTACGCAGAGGCTCTAGTTCAGCGTGATCAGACTCAGATTCTCCTAGTGAGAGGGTGAGATCATTTCACCATTCATTTTGTCCAGTTTCTCTCTGTATCGGATTGCTAGTTGAGCATTCAAGAATTGTACTCAGATTTTCTCCTGTATAATAATAAAACCCTCAGATCTGTCGCACCGGTTTTCCTGCATTGGGTTTTTCCGGGGACATTTGTCCAAAAATAACGATGTCAATTGTGTTTTATTTTCTTTCTTGCTCAGTCTCTTGTTTCTGCATGATATTTAATTAAGTGAACGTTGCAGTGTATGTATTATGATATTTGCTGTAGGAAACTGCAAGTAATTTGTTTAAAGGAATTTAACAAATAGGAGTAATATCATCAGTTGCTGCAGTAGGGATTTTGGTTGAGGAATTTTCACACGGTATCAGAGCTGCAGGTGAAGCAAGAAGAGCAAAGCCGGTAGATCCAGCGTTGAGCAAAAGAGGGAAATTGAAAAGTTGCATGAGGTAGCAGTTCGAAACCCCAGAGGGTTTGCGCAGTTCTTAGCCGGAGGGCTGAAATTTCGAGGCAGTCTCTCTTCAAGAGAGTCGACGGAGAGAAGAGTTTCCAAATCGAATTTTTGTTGGGGCAGAGGGAGCAGTGCTGAAGCCTCAACGTGAGGAGAGTTGGTGGGATGCATATTTTTCTACAAGTGGTTTGTTGGGCAGAAAATCGTCAAAAGAAAGAGGAGAAGCACGACTGAGGGAATTTCTTCCTCAGAGAATTCCTAGCCAAGGAATTCGAATTCTCTAGAGCTGAGCAATAGCAAGGGGTAGCAGTTTTACTAGCTCCAGCAGGGAGTGCGTAGGCTAGCCCAACAACAGAACAGAGGAGAGAGGTGGTCATTCAACTTCCTATTTTTGGCAGAAATGGCAACCAGTGGCTTGAGGGATCAGAACAGGTTGGATGGGGCATCCAACTACGTCATCTGGAAGGTAAGAATGTCGTTCCTTCTAGATGAGCCTGCCCTCAAGATGTACATCGACATCGTGGTGGCTGTCCCTACAAATGCAGATTTGTTGAAGAAATACAAGGTTGAGATGGTGAAGGCGAAAAGAATGATCCTTGACGGAGTGAAGGATCATGTGGTCTATCACATTGCTAGCAAAGGGACTGCTAAGGAGATGTGGGACGCTTTGTCTACATTGTATCAGGGATCTTTCGAGCAATGGAAGATGTACCTTGAACAAAAACTGAGATTTGATCAGATGCAGAAGGGGGAGCGTGTGGATCCATTCTTCACAAAGCTTCAGGAGACCCATGATGAATTGTCTGTTGTGAGGCATACACCTCAAGATTCAGAGTTGGTTAGACTGACCCTCGATTCTGTCTCATATGAGCGGCAAGTCTTTGTTCAGAGTATCCTAGGCAGAGCAACTCTGCTGAATTGGGATGAGATGTGCATTACTCTAAAACAAGAGGAGCTGAGGAGGGATTTAGTCAAGGTTAAACTTGACGGAAGCAATAGTAGTGGTTCGAAGCTCAAGGAGGAGGAGAGTGCAGCCCTTGCATCGAAGGGACAGTAGGAGCAACAGAGACATAAGAAGGACGTTTCGAAGAGCAAGTGTTTCGGGTGTGGTGAGATGTGTCACTACGTTACACAATGTCCTCACAGGAAAAAGGATAAGAATGAGAAACATGATCCGAACGCTGCGCTCGCGAAGATCGAGAAAGAGGATTTCGCCATGACAGGCGAGATACCTCCAGGAGGGAGGTGGGTTGATTTGGAGTTATAGTTTGAAAGAGCCACAGATGGGCAGGGTCCTTGAGGAGCCCACCTCTTGGATCAATTCCTTGCTACGAGAGCCCAAATCAGAAGTAGCAGGATGGACTAGTATCGGATGGTGCCGAGGAGTGTCAGAGAGAGTTGCTGTGGCTAGGAGCGCCAGAGACTGAACAATGCAGAGCAGAGTTGGCAACAGTGCAGATGGCACAGAGCAGAGGTAAGCAGCAACGCAGTAGATTTAGAGGGTCAACGTAGAGACTAGCAGCAGTCAGGCTTCAACATTCACGTGGTATCATACTGAACACAGTTAGTTCAGTAATTTGGGATGTTTTTCTGTTGCTGATGGAGTAGCAACAACAATTTGCAGTGCAATGGTAGTTGGCAGTGGTAGTGCTAGCAGCAGCACATATGCAACACTTGAGAGGGAGTTGTAGTATGGATGCAGTGTTGACAGTGGCAATGTCAACAACAATACAATTATAGCAACAACGCAGTAGTTGGTGGACAACATGTCAGACATCACCAACGCAGAGGGCAACGTTATGAAGTCAGCGTGATGTTTCAGTGGGAGGCATTGCTAGAGCACATTCATCACTAAGAGGGAGTGTTGATTTCTGGTAGCATCAGATGTGCTCTAAGTCTCAAAATTTACAGGGAGGCTTAGACACATGCATTCTCCAATACCCAAAAATCGTTTTGGGAAATTCCACCCAGAGACAGGGAAATTAAAATAATTAAAGGGTATTAATATAAACTGTGGGTGCAACTTCTAGAAGAAGGCGGAGATCAAGTCAATATGATCCTAGCCATTGATTAGGATCTAATCTGGGCCGTTGATTGATCAACGAGAGGATTATAAGAGGAAGCTTGATGGCTGCACTTGGAGAACACACTGAGTGAGTTCAGAAGATCGAATTTTTGAAGCAGAGTAGTTGCTGGAGAGGGATTTGAAGTGAGCTTTTGCAGTGAGGGGCAATGAGTATCTAGAGGAAGGAAGTTTTCATGGGTCAGAGAGTACGAGGTAGAGAGAGGGCATAATGACGCCCAGAGAGAGGCATATGCTGGCCCACACAGAGCTGATGCAGTGGCAGCGCAGGCCATAGAGGGAGATAGAATTCCTGTTGAGGAAATCGAGTTTTAGTAGACACAGAGAGTTTAGGGTGTGAGACCGGGAGGCAGAGATTCAGATTATCCAAGAGAAGGAGCAACGTGATACCCATCAGAGGTGACGTAGGAACTGCGTGGGATTGACACAGTTTTGCACAGAGGCTCCAATTTAGCGTGATCAGACTCAGATTCTCCCAATGACAGGGTGAGATCATTTCACCGTTCATTTTGTCCAGTTTCTCTCTATATCGGATTGCTAGTTGAACATCCAAGAATTGTACTCAGATGTCTCCTGCATAATAATAAAACCTTCAGATTTGCTGCACTGGCTTTCCCGCATTGGGTTTGTTCGGGCACATTTGTCCAAAAATAACGGTGTCAATTGTGTTGTATTTTCTTTCTTGCTCAGTCTCTTGTTTCCGCATAATATTTAATTAAGTGAAGGTTGTAGTGTATGTATTACGATATTTACCGTAGGAAACTGCAAGTAATTTGTTTAAAGGAATTTAACAAATAGGAGTAATATCATCAGTTGCTGCAGTAAGGATTCCAGTTGAGGAATTTTCACAGGGACATCCAAAATTTTTACTACAATAAGTATTCCTTTCCCTTTGCAGACATAGTCTTGAATCAAACTTGATGAAACTGAAATCTGAGGACTGATGTTGAAGCTTTGGCACGGATACCAATTTCCTGCAATAAAAATAACAATTGATGTCTGATTTCATCTTTTCTACTCTTTTGGTCTCTTCTAAGTTCATATAGAACAAAGTGAGTATTAATTCAGGGTTTTTTTGGGCTGTTATAAGATTTCCCACTGTGGCCACCTTAAAGGAAAACTTATTAAGCTCTTTAATGAATAAAAAATCCTTTTTCATTTTAAACTTTACGTCCTCTTGGTTATCTTGAAGTTGGCCAAAACATGGTTCCTACCAAATTTAGGATCAATTTTGACCCAAAAAGACAATGAGACGATATGATATGAGTGCCCCTTTTCCTGTGTGTGTCAATACATCTGTAATCAGGATCCTATGCTATGTCATTACGTTTGTAATCAGGATACATTTACAGATTTTTTTGGGTATGCGGGGGTACGCAGAGGTACCCTGCACTACTGTGGGGCATGGGGCATAACAAAGTATTTATATAGATTGGTTTCCAGAATATGGGTATGGGCACAGCTATGAAGAATCCTACCCCTGGGTATGTGTACCCAATTCAATTCTCTTGTTGGTACCATGTTGCTTATGTCCTCACTGAAGTGAACTCCATAAATAGGCATTAACATTAACATAATTTTTTTTGGGCTAGAAATTGCTTTCAGACAGATCTCAAGGGGCTGCACTGCATAGGATGAACTTCCTTTGACTTGAATGCCAGGTATGTTGAGTATGCATGCTGCCAGAGCCCACTGTGACATGCAGCTAGCTTCTCATGCCTTCTCAACATTCCTAGTGAAATCACTTTTCTTTGTCCCTTTGTTTCTTGGATCCTCTACTTCATGCCAAATGGATTTCAAGCATTTACCTCACCAGTGTTTGTTAGCTTCTCTTTGATTGGCATAGTCTAAAGCAGATTTCACATGTTTGTGTTAAAAGTATTTCCTTTTTAAATTGAAGTTGTGAATAAGGATTACTTATCTGTCAGTTCTCTGTTTATATAGTTGTCAGAAAGACAGTATTCAAATCAAGAACTTTGTATTGCAATGTTCTTTTCCCAGTTGCAGGAAATTTCTTCGTAGATTTCCTCCATAGCTAAAGACATGCATCACTGCTCTTGCAGTGCCAACTAGTTTACCAATGCACCTTTTTTTAATTCGTGTATTTTGAAAGAGCATTGACTGATACAATGATTTTTTATTCCTTTTACCTGTCATTGATAATTTGATAGTATTCTATAGAGAGTACAGGCCATCATTTAGATCATCCACATTTCTTGGGTTCTTTTTAAAAAGTCACATTCCTAATAAAAGTTCAGAGACTTTATCCATTCATATCAGCATTACTGAGGAGAGACCAATCACCATATTCAGTACTCGAAGTGAGGAGAGAGACCCATAGATCCATTTTAACATATTGTTTGATTGTGGTATTTGTAATGTGATAACTCTTGTTAATTCGTGTATTTGGTTGATCTGTTGATTTTTTATTCCCTTTACCGGTCGTTGATAATTTGATACTATAGAGAGTGCAGGCCATCATTTCGATCATTCACATTTCTTGGGTTCTTTCTGAAAAGACATTCCTAATAAAAATCCAGAGACTTTATCCATTCATATCAGCACTACTGATGAGAGACCAATCACCATACTCAGTACTTGAATTGAGGAGAGAAAGATCCATAGATCCATTTTAACCTGGAATCTGTTATGAAGTGAGAGGTACCACCGGCTCATAACAGGTTCAATGCTTCTATCCCATAATATAGGGGCGTAACATTGATGATATTCAATGCTATCATTTACATCATTGACATTCATAGGGCTGTTTTTGAAAAGCCACATTCCTAATAAAAACTTCAGAGAGTTTATCCCTCACATATAAGTTAGATCTATCTTAACATGCGATCTGTTATGAGGTGAGAGATACTAAGGGCCCATAAGAGGTGCGATACACATATTCCATTTAACAATGATAGTATTCCGCAGAGAGTGTAGTTTATCATTTAGATCACTGACATTCTTAGTTTTTTTTTCTTATCTGAAAATTCACTTTCTAATGAAAACTCTCACAGATTTTATCCAAGTGGGGAGAGACCAATTACCATAGTCGTACTCAAAGTGAGGAGAGAGATCTCCAACTTGTTGACAAAGGTGGGAATAATTCTGAACCAATATTATCTTCAAAATTAGATCTTAAATTTAATTCTCCTCCCTTGACATGATCTAAGCACATTCATATCAATGAAATCAACTTCAAAATGAGATCTAAAAACTGCTGTCTTTCCTACTGACAGTTTTTGTAGTCCATGCGGATTGTTGCAAAGGCACTTCTGGTAATTTTTACGATGTAATTGTTATTCCTGGACTGAATTGATTGTTGAACAATGCTTTTTTTTGTGCTATTTTTTTTTTTGTAAAATCTCTCACTGAAGTTTTATGTTGGCAACAGAAACAGTGGAAAATTACATAACCTAAGCTTGAAATTATTCATGTTCTTGGATTCGATGTTGACTATGATTCTCATCTATATATTTGGTACAGATCTACGTGTCTTCTTGTGTGTGTGGACAGTGGGAATCATAAAGGCCGTTAATCATGAAGGGGACCATAATGTCAGAAGTCTCCTGGTATAGATGGCATTCAAATGAAACCTGATAATTTGTTGAACCATTATCAATCAATGTAGGTAATCTGTACTAAAGGTCAATAAGGGGTTTTTCAATTTTGATCTCTGAGTTTGGAGATTGATATTTGACAGAGGATTGGAGGCCTTTTGCCCTGTTGAATCTGTCATGCAGAATTCTAGAAAAAGCTCTTGCATAATGCATTAATACCAGTGATTATATTGGCCATTAATAACCTAGGAGGTGTTATCTAGGGCAGATCTAAGTGTTGAACAACCTGATTTCGGTTTGGGAAGCAAGATATTAGCCCAAAAATTTAGCCTAAAATATGGGAAGTGAGGGAAAGAAGATTTGATAATATTAGTAGGAGGCCCACTGATTTTGAATGAGACATAATTCTTTAGCATGTATTCTTGTATGTTTGTTTCCAGAGGAACACAGGTGAAAACCAATTAAGGTGTTTTTTGAATGAAGATAATTTACCAGGCAAGTGTCAGTCAAGCCTTTTGAATAACAAGTCATTGGGTTTCTTCTCAGAGAAAAAGTGAAAGGATAGACCACTACCTCAAACTTTTATGAGAAGGATGGATCATGCAGGGAATAGTGGCAGGAGCAACCTCCATCAGTTTCTGCTATGTTGGCGTCCAATTTTTAATGTTTATGGGTGGGGGGCAGATGCAAGGGAAGGGTTTCTGGTTGATGATGATGTTGGCTTATTTGGTAGCAGTAAAGTTATGGCTGGCATAAAAACTTAAGTTAAGATTGCCCACTTTGAAGTTATTACTGTGTTCACAGTTGTATAACAAAGAAGTTCACCTAAACTGTTGGGACATTCTTTCATCAGAGGCTGTGGCAGCTTTCTGTATTCTTTCCATTCATACTAATTTGAATCCTGCTCAACTTCCAAATTTGCATGCTGAAGGCTTTTAATATTGACTATCAATTAGCTCCTCGTTACATTCCATTAAGATTGAACTTAGTATTCTCCAGCAAGAATGGCATTTTGGATGGTTTATTATGATTTTATCTTTGTTGGCATCACATAATGCCTTATGTTTTTGACAGTTATAAATATCTGGAATCCACTAAGTGGTACAGTTATCTGTATTTATTTCCTTTTAACTCATCTTTAGATCTACTGTCTTGGGCATTATAAATTGTTGATATTGCTTGCCTGCTAGAGTAGCATTTCTGATTACGCATTTAATCCTATAGAAATCCTCTGGTGGTCTGAATGTCTGTCTCACATTTAGAATTCTGGTTATTTTCAATCCAAGTTGCTGAAATACCATAATAAGTGGCTTTGTCGGCACCTTAAAGACACACATTGCTGAAATACCATAATAAGTGGCTTTGTTGGCACCTTAAAGACACGCATGGAGACTCTTCTTGTTGAGAAGAGTTGTCTTTGTAATGACTAGACATGTTTCTAAAGAACAAATATATTAAGTGTCTGGCTTTAAGTGTCTTGTTCTTCAACTTCTGTAGGTTCTATTTGGTTTATTCTTCCCCATCAAAAGTTTATCTCATAAAACTTTCTTATTTGTTTTCATCAAGCTATAAAAACAAGTTGGCATATGTTTCTTTCTACTAGAAACCTGAAGTTTAAATTTTTTGCTATATCCATGATTGAGGCCTCTAACTATTGAGCACTTTTTGCAGGTGGTCAGTAAAGAAGATTCTGCAAAGGAATTTACCTTCAATATATGTACCTTCTAGTTTTTTGGGTGCCATACAAACCTGGAATTAAAAGCAATAGGGCTGAGGCCATCCTCTTTCTCTACATAAAGCCTGCTGCCCTTAACTGGATGAACTGTTATGTCAAAAGGAAGTATCATTCCAATTGGTAGTCTTACTGACCAAGTTAAACAGCGCTGTAAAGACAATAGGATAGAGAGTCATTAAACAGCACTGTAAAAACTGGGTCTCATATCTGTTCCTTTCTAATAGAAATCTGGAAAGTCTAACTTTTTGCTATATCCATAACTTAGGCCTCTAACCAGCAAGAAATCTTGCACTTCCTTAGCAAAGAAGGTTCTCTGAATGATAATGCCACCATTATCTAATGGATATCTTTGTTTGCAAACCTTCCTAGTATCTTTGGGTTCCATTACATGGTTTGATAGCTGTAATCATAAGTGATAGCACTGAAGCATCATCTAGGTATGAACTTGATTTGCATATCAAATTTGTCAGACAGATGCAGCTTTTTGGAATGAAACTCAGAACTTGTCATCACGGAAGGAATAAGATTAGCTGGACTTCATGGAGAGAGAGGTGTGCCCAGGACTATAATTGTACTGTGATTTGCTAAAGAAGATGAAATGGGATTATGGTATATCAGAGTAGGAGCATGACGGAAGGAAAAGATATAGCTGTCAAAGGTGTGCTCATTGTTCTCCAAACTGTGAACTTTTCATGCTATATCTTTTCCTTCTTGCAATTTTCCCAATGATGACCAATCCAAAGAGCACTTGCTGAATCTTCTGCCTAAACATGTATTGGTCACTTGGTTTTTGATGTCCTTCAACCACTTCTTTTATTGTGATAAAAAATGGCATTCTTACATTGCTTTCTCTGGCCCAAATTGATATTAAATCTACACAATTGAGCCTGACAGTTAATCAAGGGAAACTGCTCTCTGGGTCTTTCCAGGGAGCATGACATAAGTAACAGATATAATAGTAAAAGTGCCAGAAAGAAAAGATATAGCAGTCAAAGTGCACTCATTGTTCCCCAAACAGTGAACTTTTACTGCTATATATTTTCCTTCTTGCAATTTTACCAATGATCACCAATCCAAAAAACACTCGCCCAATCTTTTGATTAAACATGCATTTGTCACTTGGTTTCTAATGTCCTCCAACCACTCATTTTATTGTGATCAATGATGGCATTGTTACATTGCTCTCTCTACTGCTCAAGTTGAAATGCAAAATTTACACAATCGAGCTTGACAGATAGTGAAGCAAATCTCCTCTGTTTCATTCCAGTGTGACTGGAGTGGGGCAGGTTGGAGCTGTTGTCACCCCACTCCATGTCTTCCCCGTTCTAATTTGTTCACGGGGCATCTGAGTTGACCCAAAGATATGGAGTGGGGTGACATATCTCCAACTTCCCCATGTAAGAACAGTACTGGACAGGCGGTATGGGTTGTGTAGTTTGCAGAGGAGCTGAGGACAGCACTGCCATTATCAAAATCAGGACATCTTCAAATGGGTTCTGGTAAGCATCGATATCTCAAGCTTTTTAATATGCCATTAAATACTCATATCTGGCATTTAATTATTTCTAACATTCAAATGAAGAAGAGAAAAGCATATAGAAAAATAAACAGAGAAAAACACATACATTGTACGTTTTGATAAAAGCAACGTGAAATTTTTTAAGTTACAAGGAAACAATTTTCCTACTCACATTTCCATGTTTCCATAAATGCATTGAAAAATATATCCGTATGTTTTGTATGTTACAACAATGAATGGATTTTCTAAGGACCTTGTTTCTATATAAACCTGGAAAATCATGGTAATATGTTTCTCTATGTTCCATATGAACAAAGAAACGTATAGTCATGTTTTGCGAACAAAATACTCCTATGGAGGAATCGTACTTGTCCAGAAAAGCAGGGTCGTCTTTTTTGTATGTTCCATAAAAACAAAGAAATGCATATTTATATTATGTGAACAAAATATTCTAAGGATGGACTCTTAATTTTATATAATGCAAGAGAAGTATAGTATATCATATGTTTTTTTTTACATGGTAATCTATTTTTAAACGTTATTTCAATGTAGGGAAATTCTATTTTGCCCATTGTTCTTCTCTAGTTCCTTCATACAAAATTAAATTGCAACTTTTTCTTTTTATACTTGGTTCTTATTTTTTTTATGTTTAAATTACTAAAACTACTTATTTTGAGATCAGTTTATTTTGATAAATGTTTATATTATGGATATATATCTTATTTAAAAGGATTGTTTCATGATAATATATAATATATATATATATTGAGATTAGTTTGTTATTATAAATGTGGATGTTTACATTATTTACAAGAGTCATTTTAAGTGTGGCTTTTTGGTGTTTTAGGTGAATTTATGGCTGGAATTCGGCGAAAAAATTTGTGGCCAAATCTTGATTTGTGTTGTTTAAACTGGTTTTTTTGACTGCATATATGGATCCATGTTAAATTTCGCAACTAGGGCCAAATTTCGCTTTATACAACTCATTTGATGGAGATAATGATCACATTGAATTCTTCTTTCCGAGAGGACCAAAATTGATCTAAAGATCATCTAATTTGGACAAACAAAAGTGTGTTTTTGAATTTATGGCCACACATGTGCAAGTTGTTTAGGTTGGTCACATCATCATGTAGGCTTATGAAGCCTAATGGACGTGACATTTCACCCTCAATGACTTGTATAAATATAAGTGACCTCTTGCCTCATTTGGCATCATCATCACTCACACATCCTTGTCTCTTCATTTGATTGGTTCGTACAACTTATTGGGCATCTCTTTTCCTCACATGTGTGGTAGCAGAAGGACAAATTGTAGGATGAATTATAGGGTTGAAATTTCAAATTTTGTTTCAGGTTTGACCAATGTTGGCTAGGGCTGTTTTAACCACATTTGGCTGTAGTTTTTGGGTCAAAATTTTGTTTTTGGTATAGGAACCAAGACATTTTGTTGACTTTGATTGCCGATCAATCATGAGGTTGACTGAGAGGTTGACCAAGTTTGACTGTTGTTTTCATGACTGTTTTGGGTTGACTCTTACCAACAAAAAAGGCCGAGTTTGACTAGGTTTGACTGAGCTGCATAAAGCACTGTTTGATGCTGGATTGACCAATGTTGACTTTCTCGTTAGGGTAGAAATTGACAGCTCTTGACTTTAAGAAGAATTGATCGAAGGGTTTTCCCCATCTTGGGGTTTTTCCTTGACATTCACCAAATTTGGTGTCCTCTTGTCTTGGCTTGTCTTCTGCATTTTGTTCTTCATGTTCTATCTACACTTATTGTCAATGTGATTTATGGTTAATGTGATTGCTATTAGAAAACTAAATTGGAAATTGTTATTGGGTTGCTAAAGGAACATTGAAGTAATTGTGCAAAGCATAGAACATACCATTGTTAGCTAAAATTAACACGGTATTAGAGCACAAGTGAAGACAAAGGTCAAGCAAGAGAGAGAAAAACAATCATTAAGAGAGATTTGTTGGACATGGACAAGTCTTAATGGCTTCTACATATTAGTTCAAGATTGAGGATAAGCTCAACGACAAATCTGACAATCATGCATGGAACATGACTTTGGAGGAGCATGGAGTATTGGACTGTGTAGGGAAAAGTGGTGGAGCCTCCTTCTAATGCACTAATTGTTGCTACATTCAAAAGCATTTTGTTGCCTATATTTCTGATTTGTGAACTTCTAGGGAGATATATGATAAGCTAGTTGGGATGTTCAAAGTGAACAGTGCAAATTGAATCCTTTTTCTCAAAAGCAAGTTGAGGGACACATTGAGATGGAGAAAGGGGAGTTTATCTAATCCTACTTCACGAGAATATGTCAAATCAAGAATGACCTATTATGTATTGGAGAAGTTACTGCTGACATGGAGCTCACTCTCATTGCACTTGGGGGTCTTTCAAGAGCATGGGATGTGTTTAACACCACTATTCTCAACAATGACATGATTCCTAGTTTCGATGAATTATTGGCTAGATGCCTTAAGAGGAGACGAGGATGATGGAGAGAGACAAGCATTCAAATGGAAATGAACCTATTGCTTTCTCTGCTCATTTTAAGAAGAAAAATAATGATGGTCCAAGGAGATAGGGTCAAGGGTTCAAACAGGGATTCAAAGAAGGAAGAAAAGGAAGAAAAGGAAGAAAAGGAAGAAAAGGAAGTTGCTTCAATTGCAACAGGTTCAATCACCATGCTAGAGAGTGTCTTCACAAGAAGAATTCTTTAAGGGATGATGACAATAACAACAACAAACAACAAGAAGGCAATGGAAATCAAAGGATTAACAAGTTCAAAAATAAAGGAAAAAGGAATGCTCCCATTGCTTGATATGGAAATCGCCGAACTCCCAAAAGATCGAGAAACTCTAGGTATGAGGAAAGTAATTTGTAGAAAAACAAAAGAAATTTTATCTTATTTCCGCTCTATCTACTACCTCTCCTTCAGATACTTTGGATCATTGGTTGATTGGTAGTGGAGCCTCAAGGCACTTCACTGGGTACAAAGAGGCCCTCTCAAATTTGATTGAAAAGAAGATTAATTTGGAGATCATACTTGGAGATGATGCCACCTACCCCTGAAATGGATAGGTACTAACACTCTTCACTTGAATCAAGGTCAAACCATTCATCTACAAGGAGTATTGTATGTACCCGATTTAAAGAAGAAACTGGTGTCTATTTCTATGATGGAATATAAAGGCTTCAAGGTAGCATTCATTGATGGAAAGGTACGTATTTGACAAAGAAACCCTAAAGATGCATTCACACTTAGATGTAGGGTGGATGGTCTCTATCAAGTTGGAGGAAGTCCTTTGGGAACCTTGACGTGCGATGCTTCACTTCAATCTCAGCTATGGTATCGAAGGTTCACCCACTTACATTACAAAGCCTTACTTTGGGTAAGCAAGATGGTCACATGTATGCCCGATTTCAACATGAATCATGGAGGAGTTTGTCAGGGTTGTTCAGTTGGGAAACTTACAAGGGGACCATTCCCTTCAAGTGAAAACCAAACTATTGATATTCTTCAATTGGTCCATTCTGACTTATCTGGTATGTTGCCCGTACCATTATTGGGAGGATACTTATACTATGCATTTTTGCGGATGACTTCTCTCACAAAACATGGATCTTTTTTCTTGAAGAAGAAGGATGAAGTGTTCAAATGCTTATGTTCTTTCAAATCCTTGATGGAGAATCAAACAGGGAAGAAGAACAAAATATTGAGGACCGACAATTGAATCGAATATGAATCAAATGAATTCAATGACTATTGCAGATAGGCTGACATTAAGAGGGAGACAACTGTTCCATACACTCCTGAGCAAAATGGAGTTGTTGAAAGGAAGAATTGAACAATTATGGAAGCCACATGTGTCATGCTCCATGATCAAGGTCCACTGAATTTCTTATGGGGAGGAGCTGCCAACACTGTCGTTTATGTTCAAAATAGGAGCACGCATCAAGCACTAGATTTCAAGACACTCGAAGAAGTTTTCACTGGTAAGAAACCTAATATTTCTCATTTTAGAATATTTGGTTGTCCCCTATATTTTCATGTTCCTAAAGAGAAAAGAAACAAGTTGGAAGCATCTGGGAAAAAAAGAATATTTGTGGGCTACAGTGAAAATTCAAAGGCATATAGAATTTATGTGCCGGCCAAAGAGACGTGGAAGTAAGCCATGATGTCAGCTTCGATGAAGACACTGCCCTTGGGAAAGCCAAAGATCTCGCCATTCCAAGGAAGGATAATGATGATGTTGCAGAAAAACAGGATTAATCTTCGACAGATGAGCCGATGCCCAATATTGAAGACCTGATGGATCCCATTGATCCACCTCCTAGTGATCCCTCTACCTCAAGGAAAAGATGTTTGTGGCTCAAAGATACTCTCGAAGATGTTGAAATACAGATTGCTCCAAGAGGGACATTTCGTGAAAGTAAGAAGTCGAACATATATCAAGGGTACTTAGCTTCTATGAGTGCTATTGTTCAAACTTAGCCATGAGAGTATGAATCTTTCATGAAAAATGATGTCTGGGATGTGGTGCCTAAACCGAAGGACAAGCCCGTAGTCACCTCAAAATGGCTATACAAAATCAACTATGGAGCAAATTGGAGTGTTGATAAATTCAAGGTCAAGTTCATTGCTTGAGGCTTCTCTCAAAAGGAAGGAGTGGAATATGACGAGATATTTGCACCAGTTGCCCGATATGCCAGTATCTAGTCTATTATTGCTCTTGTTGTCAATCAAGGATGGAGCTTACATCAAATGGACATTAAGACTACTTTTTTGCATGGCTCGCTTAAGGAGGAAGTCTACTTGGAGCAACCTTAGGGGTTCAAAATGCAAGATCAAAGGACACACACATGCAGGTTGAAGAAAGCCCTCTATGGGTTGAAACAATCCCCTAGGGCTTGGTATGAGAGGATTGATAGCTATCCTATGAAGTTGGGATTTACGATGAGTGATGTTGATCCTACACTATACTTCAAGGTTGAAAAGGACAAGCCTTTAATTTGGTCCTTTATGTAGATGATCTCTTTCTGACAGGTGTAAACCCTCTCATTTATCAATGCAAGAGGGAGTTGGCTTCTGAGTTCGAGATGAAGAACCTAGAACTGATGCACTACTTCCTAGGTTTGGACGTCTGGAAAAATCCAGGTGAGATTTTCCTTTCTCAAGGAAAATACATTGTGAAGCTGCTCGAGAGATGTGGGATGGTGGATTGCAAGTTTGTTTCTACTCCAATGGAACTCAACTTTAAGAAGCTATGTGGAAATGTTGTTGGGCCTGAATTGGCAAACCCTTTTGAATATAAACAACTTGTGGGGGCCCTAATGTTTTTGGTAAACTCTTGTTCAGACATATGCTTCGCTGTGAATACGTTGTCAATTTATGGTCGAGCCTCATCACATCCACTGGATTGTTGTTAAGAATCTCTTGAGATATATATGTGGCACAATCATCTATGGACTGAGATATATTACTGGGAATTTAAGGCTACATGGATATTCTGACGTTGACTCGGCTAGAAATGTGGTATATAGAAAGAGCATGTCAGGATGCTGCTTCTGATTAGGATCTGCTTCAATTTCTTGGATGAGTAGGAAGGAGAAATCAATTACTTTAAGCATCATCGAGGCCAAATACATTGCAACTAGTATGGCCTATTGTGAAGCTGTTTGGTTGAGGAATCTCTTTAGTGAGCTACTATTCGAGCATGTTGGAAACACTGAGAGGGGGGGTGAATCAATATTTCTTTTTTTTCGACTAATGTTTTACCAATTAAAACATTTATATCCAGAACATAAGATGAACAACAAGAATAAATGCTTTTATTAATATAATCTTTGCAGTAAAATAGAAACAATATAAAGTGGTTGCAATCAGTTGCCAAGCACCAACTTGGACTTTTGTGAGGCTCCAACCTCTAGAGCTCCAACTCTATTTCGCCAAGGCACCAATCTTGGACTTAGGAGCACTAACTCCCAAGGACTTCAATCCTTCCAGTTCCTGGGACATCAGTCCCAAGGACACCTAACCTTCCTACTTCTGAGGCACCAATCCCAAGGACTCCAATCCTTCTTACTTCTGAGGCATTAGCCCCAAGGACTCCAATCCTTCTTACTTCTGAGGCACCAACCCCAAGGGTTCCAACCCAATCTTGTCAAAGGCATGTTTGATAGTAATGTTCTGCTCTCAGAACTCTTCTCTACTGCGTTATGTCTGTTTATAGCTTCACTGTAGTCTTCATGCTACAACATCAATGACAACCAGTCTTCTTATGAAGAAGTCTTTACAACTCTTCATATTGTCCACACAGAGTCTCCAATAGCCTTCATGACCTCTAATAATGTCTCCACACAGCTTTAGTGAGTCTACTATTAGCTGCACTAAGCTCTGCATAAGAACCAACTTTCTGTTCAAGCATATGTTCTTACTGTCACAGTGAATGCTTCAGCATGACTGCTTCTATGTTGACTACATCTCCCCTTCGACTGTCTACTGTCTTGTTGGTCCTTCGGCCCTGTTTCTGTTCTGCTGGATCCTCTAGCTGTCTTTGTTTCCTCCTGCTTATTTCGACAACATTCAACACTGCTTGTTCTCTGTTTTTGTATCTTCCTGATGCCTCTGATCGTTGGTTTCCTCTT
>APFE030990473.1:0-11076 GCA_000404065.3 Pinus taeda
CTTGAAAGAGCTTTAATGACTAAAATGACTTGAACCAGCAATGCCAAGAGAGGTATAAACACATCAGCTCCTCCATCAGGGTTATGGCATGCCTAACGGGATGCAAAAATTGACACTGATGAGACACCTACCTATGCAAAATGCAAAGAGTTTTGATCACTGATGGAGGGCTCAAGACCGACTCTAACAGGTAGCAAGGGTGTGACTGCTACAATGAGTCAAGGAAGGTACATGAGAGGTTCTAACACATGTGGGTTGAGATGAGTGTGCCCCTTGGCAACCTGTAATAGTACTCGGATGGGAAGGGAACACATCAGTGAAGATGCATCACAAGTTAGAAATCAATTCAGCTGGAAATCCAAAGTTATGGTTAAACCAATCAACACATTTCAGAAAGATTCATTCATGCTTATACAGAACATTCCATACATGTGTGCATAAGAAAGCAAATACACATGCCACTTAAAATAAACAAGACAGATAGAATACAATACAACATATTCATAAAACATGATGGCTTTTATTATATAAATAACTGTAGGTTCTAGTCATACAATACATCCATGTACACCTGCTAGCCCCAATAGTGGAATGTTACATCCACATCTGCCTACTCCTCCAAAGAGATGTACTAGCTCCGTGCAGTGGAGAAGCTAAGGTGTGTTACGATACTGTCCAAGGTCTCTCCAAGATAGTCTTATTGGAAGCTTGGCTGACCAAAAGCCTTTACAATGAGTTATGAGGGAATATTTATAGGAAAGGGTGGCGTGACCCTTGACATTCCCCTTTATGACAGTTCAACTACCCTCATGACTCTTCACCTCCTCTATGACTGTTACATCCAACTGTCCACACTTGACTTACACTTGACATGATGTTACATTACAATGCACATGTACTCATGTGTGACAACATGGCTTGAGCAAGCCATGCAAGACATCATTGACACTCGGTCCGTTGTGATGAGACCAACTCTTTGACATGCTTGTGATGACGAAGGTGGTGAGTTGATTCCAATCTTGATCATCCGTGATGGTGTGCATGCACCACATGGTGACATCTTGCTGAAGCGAACTCTTGCCTCCGATGCAACCAGTGCATTGATTCAACCCCTTCATCCAACTCATCTGCTAACATATGCATGGTCTTCCTGGGTGCATCAGAACCAACAACATATTGATGCATAGTGTCTATGCTAGTATTCAAGTATGTGCTAGTGGTCATGCACATCAACTTGCCTAATTACATGTTCAGCTTAAGTTGGTCTTGCTCCTTTTCTTCGCCTTGGTGAGTGTGCTGAATGGGTTGGATCGCATGTGTGCACATAATGACATGCATGCTGCTGAATCCCTTGCATGAGATCAAGAACACTGCTCACCATGGCTGCTTTGTGCCACCTACTGGGATAGCCCTATAACTTGTATGGGCACAATTCCATCCATGGGTGCATGTTGTGCCCACTGCTCTTCTTGTTCCTTTTGCAACTCATTCATCTCTCTGTGCAGCTTCATGTTCTTCCTTGAATTGTTGTTTCATCACATGTAACTCCTTTGTTCCATTCACTATCTTCACGTGATATTCATGTTGGGTCATAACCTTATAGCCTGAGTCTCCAAAGTTTCTTTCATCATCAGTGGATCTACTTGAGCTTGTAAGTTTGTTCTGCCTCTATGTTGTCAACAACCTTCCTCTTGCATTTGTTGCATTCCTTGCATTCAATATATTTCCTTCAGCTACTGTTCATGATGTTGCTTGATGTGATCCTGTTGTTGTCATATCTTGATGTCCCTATCTATGAAAAACTTGATGTCTTCATGAGTAGGCAATCTCATAGACATCTGATCGATTGCATCTCAAGGTGTGCTTTGAATGGTGTCTTCGAATCTTCTCTCTTGAAAACCATTGTACCTTCCTTGCTAAGAGGCAGATGAACACCTGAAATACTTGGAGACACGGAGACACTCATGGCAAGCAATCTGTTAGTCAAAAACCAAAATGAACTTGAGAACTAACTTGCAATGTACTTGTGTGATTGATCATGAAAGTTGCACAATCTCGATTGGGAGGTCGGGAGACTAACTACCAACACTGCGTAAGGCACAGTTTGGGTTGTTGGGAGACTAACTAATTACTAGAACTATGCAATGCACAACCCATTCTAGCTACTGACTTTTGGAATTGCACAATGTGCAATCTCAGCTGACATTGGCTGGAGACTTAGTGACTGCATTGTGCAATTTTCTAGGCCAGCAGTCACTATCCTTCAAAAATGTGCAAAATAGTCCTGGATGATAGTCACTGGGAAAAATGTGCATTTCTTGAGAGGAAGACAAAGCCTTTCCTCTTATGATTACACAATTCTATCTTGGTGAGGCTCTTGGTGAGGCAAAGTTTGGGCCAATGCTGCCTAGACTTGCCGATGGGCAACTAAAAGAAAATGTGACAGTGAATGCATGGGGAAACTTAGTGAAAGCATAAATGATTGATATTGCATGAAAAAATGAATGAAAGATTCAGTAAATAGATCAACATGAATGTGGGTGAAGTGAGTCAGCGAATCAACGACTGTTCGTGCAAAACAATTTCATGCATGTGACATCAGTGAGATAGCAACGAAAACTGAAATAGTGCTAGGACAAGCTAGTATACATGTAAACGACAACAAGCGTTTAAATAAATCAAGCAAACAATACTCACACAAGAGAAAACAAAAAAAGTGTCACAAATACAACATAAGGAATGGAAAGTAGACTTACCCCAAAATAGCTGAGCTGAATGTGCTGACTGCTCCTAGTTGTGATGTGGGATGTCAGAGCTACAAGGTTGATGTGAGGAATGATCTCTATAGAATCTGGTTGATGAGTTTTTATAACATCGAGGTTGTGACACGCATGAAAAAAATCTAGGGAAAGTGACACTTGGTGGGAAGTTTATGAAATAATCCTTGCATATAACCTCCAACGGCTAAACCTAGATCCCTAAAACAAGGGATGCCTTTGCATGCTACCTTGGAAGAAGCATCCCATGCATGCAAGTCTATTTTGCTCGGTCCCAGAGGGAACCGATCAAGATCAGGTGCACATGCAAGTGGCTGCTTGATTACTCGGAGAAAATACACATTTCTGGTTTGGAGCTGGGTTGGCTGCCTAGGAGATTTACATAATTTCTGGGCAGAGTAGCTGACTGTTACCCAGATTTATGCAAATTATGGGCTGAGCAGCCCTGTTGGGTAAAGTTGCACAATTTTTTCACTATGAATGTTGACTGCCAGAATTGCGCAATTCTAGAGCCTAGTAGGCTGCTACTTAGGATTGCACAATTACTAGAGGAAGGTTTGGTTTCCCTCCAGAATTGCACAATTTCTTGGGGTAGTTGCTTAGCATGCAACTCAACCAAGTCTGGGTGATCAGCTTGTGAGGGGAACGCATCAAGCTTTGATCGACAGGCTGTCTTTATGCGAGAAAAACACTGAATCTTGTGTTCTTGATGAAGCAAGACAAGGTGTTATGAAATTTTGGTAGGGAGGTTCCAAAACGAAGCTAAGGAAGAACTTTGGAGGGTGGTTGTAGCCGCTACAGAACTTGGTGACACACTAGTAGAAATCCAACTCTTTGAATGGACCTTATTCGTGAAACGCAAGTCTAACACCTCCGGAAGTATTGTTCAGTTGTCATCTCACATTGGCTTCACACTAGCTTGATTCTAAGATCTAACATCTGCCAAGCTCTTGGTCGATTGACACACATTCCAAGCCAAGGCAGCACAATTGTTTTGATTGGGTTTGAGGGGTATATTGGTGCACATGCAATATAGTCGTCAGAGTCTTAGTTTCATCTTTGGTGTTGCTCCACTTCCAGCAGGCCTGGAAAGTACCCCGACAGAGTCAAATATGAACACATGAATGGCTCCGCTGCCAGCGAGCCTGGTCAGTACCCTGGCAGAGTCACTTTAATCACCACCCTACGCAGGAAGCCTTTCACTTATTTCGCCTTATTCATTTTTTATTTTGAATTTTTTGACTACTAATTTTTCATTTTTCATTTTTAAAACTATTCATAACACTTATTCATTTCAGAGGTGGAGGTGGGATTCCAACTTATTGAGAGCACAAGAGGTTGTTCCAGTAGAAAGGTAGTTTATTGTATCTCTGACGTGCCTGTTAATGTTTTCCCCCTCACCTTAATCTACTTGAATGAGCTGACAAGTGTTAACCCAAAAACAAATAACTAGAGAAGGTGACACTAGCTAGCACGCAAGCATTGCGTTTTCACCAAGGTTCTCTTCAAACAATACGTATTTTCCTTTCACATATCATGGACTAAAAGTAACAATTTCTTCATACAAAGACAAGATGACAGATAACCAAGTAGTGATAGCTGTACAAGCCCTCTTGTACTTCACCTAGCTCATTTCAAGAGTCATACATGGTTTCATGTGAAACTAATTTATGAATGAAACAAGCGAAGTTTATGAATGAAACACGCAAAGAAAGAGCAGAAGAAAAAGTGAAAGAAAAGGAAGTAAACAAGCAAATAAACAAACAAACAAAGTATATAATAAAACAAGAATGAAAGAAAAATGAAACACTACTCCTACTGATCCAGGTGGATGTTAGTGGCCAGCCACTTATCCCACTTGGACCCCAACAACTGTCTCTTTCAGTTTTTCAGTTTCCTTAATTGTAGCACAATTTACTATTTTTGGCAGTTTTTCGTGTTCTGAACTTTCGAAGCCATTTTGAGGCCCTAAATGACAATTTTTGGGAAAACGTGGAGCAACATGGGTCCATGGTTTGAATTTTCTCACTCAAAATTTGTAGTCCTCAAATAGATATTTCTAACGAGGTATTTTTTGTGTCAAATGGAGATCATATACCAAAGTTACGACCTGGGGAAGTTGATGTATCAATTTACCCAAAACGGGGCCCATAGTTTGGCGCTTCATCTCCTAGGGTTAGGTTTTTGGGTGTTTAGGGTTTTCTGTTGTTTCCCAACAATAAATAGGCCTTTGAGCCTCATTGTAAGATAGCTCAAAGGCATGTAGCCACCACATCTCTCCTCAGAGATAAGCTACCCTTGCCTAGGCTAGTTTATTTCCATTTCTATTTGTAAGCATATTTTAGTATTTTACATTAATGAAATGAAGTATTATTTCTAATACATCTCTGTATTTATGGTTATACGTGTAATTTGTTGCATTCCTATTTAAATCTAGATAAGTGGTATCCAAAAGGTCTAATATTTCTCTGTTTTTCTTTGCATGTCCCCAACGAGGTCGGGATATAAGGAGTTAGGGCTTGAACTAGTCAAACCCTTGCAAGACTAGCCTCACAAATCTTAACAGCCTTCCATGGTGGATGAAAAGAAACATGAGGTTCCAGGAGGTCATGTCAAAATCTTGCTCGTAGAAGCCCTCAAGTGACAAAGGAACATGATGATGGAAAACTTTGCCCAGATCCTTCAATGGCTACCCAAGGGCGATGAATCTGCTTCCAATAGCTACTATGGAAACGCCACACCCTTTAAGGTGAAAGTTAACTTTGAAATCCCCATATTCGAGGGTCAGATAGATGTAGATGTCATAGATAAATGGTTAAATCTGCTAGATGGTTATTATATGTTCATGATTTTTCTAGCCGGGAAAAGATCACTTTTGCACGTCTTAAAGTAGCCCCCCACGTCAAGGACTGGAGGGAAACCTACTCTAAGTAGAAGGATGAAAGTGCAAGCTCACTATTTTCAGTCGCACCCACTTTGAATTCATTCCGAGATGTCATCAAGGAATATTACTACCCTGTCAAAATGTATGAGGATAAATACATAAAGTGGACCACACTTTGGTAGGGAAGGGACCAAGATGTGCTAGAGTTCACAAATATTTTCCATACCCTTTGCACAAAGTTGGGTATCAAGGATTTTGAGCTGAATTTGGTACTCAAATACCACTGTTTGTTACATATATACATCCATGACGAGATGGAGCTCCTGAACATCTCCTCACTCGGCAGTGCGTACTGATATGCTGTTAAGATCGAGCAGATGTTTAAACAAAAGAAGTGAGACTTTGGATCTACGAATTCAAAGAACAAAGGAAAAATACAAGGCGGGGTGACCCAAGACAACTTGTCGAAGCCGCAAGAAAATAACAACACCACGAAGACAAAGGAGGACACAGGAAAGTGGTGTGAGTTCCATAAGAGCCCCACTCATCACACAAGTGAGTGTCAGAACAAGCAGTCGTAGGTGGCTGAGTTGAAGGCTTCAAAATCAGATGCATGTTCCAACCCTGTGTTAGAATGCGACAAGGGGAATGAAAAAGGAAATCAAATCATTGATGCAACGCCCAACACCACTATTGATGTTGGGTGCAGGAATTACACTTAAGAAAACTCCTCAACACTTAATTTGTCAACCTGAGGGATTCGTAAACTTAGAGACGAAGCAAAGGCAATGCCTATGATGGTACGAATCTTCCTAATATAAATCCCTACTTTCTTTAAAGGAAATATTGCAAAATCAAATTAAAAAGAGAAAAAGGCAACTTGAACCATCAAAATAATCTAAGACTGGAACAAGGAAGAATGAATTTGCAAGAGGGAATTAAAGATAAAGGGAAATCACTCTAGCTAATTATTGTTTAATTACTAAGTGTGTGTTTTTCTTTAGCACAGACACTTAGCAGTCTCATCAGATGGGCCCTTAAACCTGCTCCATTAGAGATTTCCTTCTTGCACTAATCTGTCTTGTACTATCAAAGTCTGCTTGCACTAGTGCAGGAACAGAGGTTTATGCAGAAGGTATAAATTGTGTCTTTAATAAAGGATTTTTACTTCCTACAAGGGCTTGAACTTTTCCAGGTTCAAAGCATTCAGATCTTGTTGCAAGAAACTATTTCTTGCACCAGATCAGAGCTTCCTGCACTTAGCATTTAATTCTTAAAATAAGTGCTTAATTATTGCAAGTGCTAATATACTCTTAAATCAAATTGCACACATAAAAAGTGAATGTTTCTGATCTTAACAGAGTGCAGGAATAAAGAAATAGTCAATATACATTCATCCTATCATGAGCATTTAATGAAAGAAAGAAGATTGTGGGAAGTAAACTAAGAAGGCTTGCTGCATCACACCAACTTGCACTGGTGCACATTCATTTCTCCTACTTGGACCAGGCGAGGGAAACCAATCAAACATAATTGCAAAAAAGGAGATATCACACCAATGTGCACGGGTGCATGATTATTTCTCCTGCTTAGACCAGGTGGAGGAAAACCAATCTAAAATTAAGTGCAGGAAAGGGAATTTATCTACTTCACACAAAATATTCTCTTTCACTCACACAAGAATGCATGTGCTTAAAATTAAATCACACTTGACAATGTAAACACAAATTATAGGAAAATAGGAAATGGGGTAAATGTGCTGAGTTAGCTGGGCCCTAGCCAACCAGCACGTTTCCCCTTTAAATAAAAACACTGCTCAGTACCTTAATCAATTCGTCAGCTCAAATACGGAAATGCAATTTGTGAAACATGAGGTGGAGCTCCCTTTTATTAAATCACTGAGGCAAGTACATACATTAATACATCATCTAGCCCAGATTTGGATGATAACAAAATACAACAACCTGTTACCACCTCTCTGGTTGTATCTCTGTTCTCTTCTACTATCAAAAACTTCCCTCTAGTCCTATTTACATTCTAAATTATATAGATCTTTAGCCAAAGGCCAAAATAGATCATTTAACCGATTACATAGCCAAATGTAAAATTTAGCTTTTCGGCCTTCAAAATTAGACAGTTAGCAAAACTGGCCGTAGCCAATCTCCAACTTTCGTCCTTCACAGATTCGATCACAGCTGCCTTTTGATCGATCTTGCTGTCATGGTTGAAGTTGATCAAAATGAGGCGGTGATCAAGGAGGTTCGGATCTGCTGTAAGGATTTGTTGTGCTGGAAACAGTGCAAGATCCGATCCTACACAAGGATCAACGGTCACGATAATTAATCTAACTACCAAATAAACATTGGAGATATTGATAAGTTACAAAGAGTGATTAAAAGTAAGAAATCATGTAATAAATGACTAATTAACGCTAAGTTAAATTAAAAATATGAAAAATAATGTTTCTACAAAATATGTCACCGTGCTTGGACTAGTGCAAGATGAGGGTGTATAAAAGAGGTAAAACAACGGTAAATGGTTATGATTTAGGAAGGGGAAAATGGAAAAAAGAGAGAAAATTAGGGGGCTAATATCCTCCCATCCTGAAGTTGTTGTGTGTCCTCACACAACTCTTTACCTTTGGAAAAAACCTTTAAAACTTTGAGCATTCCAGCTTAATCCTGCTTTGACATACTAATATCAGCCTGCAATTCTTTAGACTTATTCTTTCTAATGTTCCTTAGTTTGTTTGTCACCTTTTTAAGGTTATTGAAACATTGCGTATCTTAGTAATTCCAGACTCTAACTTCTCCTTTCATTTTCTGGATCTCTGCAATTAATTCTTCTTTACTCTATTCTTTATCCTCCTGCACTTTAGCTATGAGCTATTCTAAGTTCTGCACTTGAAACTCTAGTTAAACTATCCGAGCAACAAGAGTTACCAAATCTTCTTATTTTTCTGTCTCGACAAGGCTTGTGTCTTCCCCAGGGACCTTAGTATCCCTCACGGTTACATTAAGAAATTCTTCTTCTTTTGGTTCTTCTTCTTGCATTGGTGCAAAAGGGGATTCAACATCCTGTGGGGACTATGGTTCTTTGCCTGCACCAGATTCTTCATTCTTTTTCCAGAGCCTTTTAACAAAATCAGCCAACAGAGTGTCATCTTCAACCTCTACAAATTTTTCTGCATCCGCAAGGACTAATAGGTTGTCTTCTTTGAGGGTTTGTGCCTATATTGGTGGCATAGAAGGAGTCTCTTCAACAGGTGCACTAGCTATCTTCTTCTTTAGAGATGGGGCCCTTTCTTCTATTGATTTTTCAGGTCGTTTCCTTTTTGCACTGGTGCACGAAGGACTCCCCTTTACATTCTTACTCAGACCCTTGCTTGTGCTGGCGAGGAGCTTTGTCTCCTTTCCAGCAGCTGTCCTTTTATGTAGCTATTTTAATAGTGCCTCCCAGGTCATGCCTTTAACTTCTAATTGTTTCTGGACCAAAATAATTATCAGGCCGTGGTGATATAACTTCTTGTCAGCCTAGTCTTCCCATCCATCCTACACACCCTTGCCCATTTTTTCCAAGCTCTTAAGAAAAAAATGGGCGAAATTAAGCCTCCACAGGACATGCCGGGCAGCTTAGAAATGCTACAAGATCCTAAAATGGTACACAAAAGTGAGGGAGTACCTTCCCTCATAGGTTACAAATTTTTGTAGGATGAAAAGGAGGTCCTGCCACTGTCCCAGTAGGGCACTGCGTGGAACTCCTTCCTTCCAATCTACCTTCATCCTCTTGTCGATGGTGAAATATTGCCATCACTTCCTTTCTAGTTTCTGATGTTTAAACCACTACTCACCAGTATTTTCCAAGTTTTTCGCTGCTACTTAAACTCTTTCATAACCTCAAATTTTTAGAGGCCCAATTTTTACTCTGCCATTTTTGAAACTTCTGGCAAACTGTAAGGCCACTTCACTATTGTGCCCATCAAACCTTTGACAGAATTGAAGAAAGCCCGAGTCTCACAATAGTGTAAGACTATTGTGATACTCAACACTCTATTCTACCCTACTGAGAGATGAAGTTTCGCTTCGAACAGGCGGCATCGCTACTCAACGGTTATGAACAGTCAATAATTTACATGAAACACCAGGAAAATTGGTTCTCATAGATAGGGATCCAACCACCCACCATCCCTTCCATCTCATCACCCATTCATTCCACTGAAATCGTTGTGGATGCACGACATCTTTGACATCGTGCCGAACTGGTACTTGTGGTGGTGTTTTAACAACTAGGTGAGGTAATCATTACAAGTGAAGGACATCTAGAATTATGGCAGAAAGAGGCAGTTATATCCAAGCAACGGTTAAACATTTCCACACTCTTTCATAATTAAAAAAAAAAAAAAAAAAAACTTAACATTTATTGCAAAATGATCATGATTCTTAACTTAAAAACACCTTGTACTTTAAATAATTTTCTCCTAGTTAATATGATAGCAAAAGTACTCATCGACTAAATGAAAGGAATTCTTATAAACTTTCATGATGACCACTTTCCTATGACATATGCTATGAAAATAACAAATTGTACTATGTTTCTAATAGGGTGCATGCTTACACCACTTAAACTATGCTATTTTGTGGGTAGCATTCTTCTTGCATTATTATATAGGACGACATGCTTGCACTAGTGCAAGCATAATATCTAAAAAAGGAATAGGGAATTTAAGTAAAATATAGGCTGGACTTCCGACATGGCTTCCTCAATTTATACTAGAAATTTGCTTTTCCCTTTCTTGATGCTTCAGAGCATATCCTTTTGCTCTTTGTGCGCGAGATCCTATAATGAATCCATGAGGGAACAAAGAAGTGGGAAAAGGGAAATTTTAGAATGGGAAGGAATTCTATTACAGGGATTCCAGGAATAGTACTACAAGAGGGGATAAACAGAAGTGGGATAAAAAAAATTCAAGGGTAAAGTGGGGTTTTTATGAAACGGACAGGGTAAATTGAGAATAATATGGGAAGGTTAATCATTCTGGGATTGAAGAAGAAAAGTAAGGGAATATTACAAAAGTGTAATATGAAGAAAGGTAGAAAATTTTCTGGAAGGTTTTCCTACACTGGTGCAAGAAAAATAACTGTAGCGAAAATTAAGCGTTACTTGAATAAAAATATCCATGCTAATTACCTCAATTGTATAAAGGTTGCTTCTGCTAAACCTGCTTTTACTTGGTGGTTGCTAGCATATCTAAAGATCAAGCAACATTCTCTTTTTATTAGAAATTTTTGATCTTCCTGCCAGCAAGCTGGTTTTCAGGTTGATCCTTTTGTAATCATGTCAGCGAATTGATTTTCATAATTACATGAAAATGTTTTTTCTTTACTTAAAAAAATAAAATTGTATTTTAATTTTTTT
>APFE030990476.1:3618-22971 GCA_000404065.3 Pinus taeda
GCCCTGACTCACCCTCCTTAAATTATTTGGTGTGTTGTGGAATTGTTGGCGCGGTACTATGTTCTAGCTTCAGTCCTTCCATCTTCAAACAAAGATGGAACCTGCAAAATACTCTGACAAGTATGGCTGCTGTTTTGTGTTTAATGCGGTGGTTGAGATTAATATTTTCAACAGGGTTGCTAGTGTCACTCTTACTTTCACATAGGTGAATATGCCTATACAACCTCTGCATTGGCTTGCCACTAGTGTTGGTTCGCCCTGATGAAATCGATATACAATATATAAGCCCCACATAGTATTCAGCTAAGTAATCCTCATATGAGATACAACTATTGCATGAGTGCTTCCGAGTCCATAATGCATTGGTGGCTGCAAGTTCAAGGAATTATGAATGTGGGTTTACAGACACACCAACATCTGTTTGGAAGATCGAAATCCTAATCAATTGTTCGGATCCCTTCCCAATTTTGCAGTTTCTATGCTCAGCCTCCCTTTTTTCATACAAGGATAAACGAAATGTTGAGACACACTTGAGCAGAGCACCGAGTTTGAGCCTTTGGTCCAGCAGTCAAGGCAGCTCAAACGAAAGAGAAAGGATGAGCCAAACTATACCATGTACATTTCTTGAAAGTAAATGGTCGTGCTTTCCTGTGCGATAATGGAAAGTGGCCGCAAAGGACAATTTTGAATGCCTCCCCCAAAATAAAAGAGAGCTAAGCTCAACAGATCTTGTGTGACATCCCAGAGAGCTAAGCCCAACAGATCTTGTGTGACATCCCAGCACTTCAAGTTACTTTTACTTGAATATTTTTACTTTACAATTTTTACTTTACAGTAAGAAATTGAACTCTGGTTTTTACTTTTGAAAGTGGACACTAACTAAATTAAATAGTAATAACGGTTTTATTAAATAAATGAATAATTATCACAGATATGGTAATCCATGGTGACTCTGAAAGAGTCACTTATGAACCTTAGTAACTCTTTTTCACCTAGCATTTATCAGTTATCAGTTAAAGAAATAGTTACCCTTTTTCCCTCTACTCTTCCTTTACAAAAGAAGGAGAGAAGAGGAAGGAAAGGGTTGGTTGGTTGGTTTTTCCTTTTCCTTTGGGGCAAAAGAAGAAGAAAAATTCCTTGCCCTGAAAGAGGATTCAATGGGAATAAATTTGAACTCTAACAATAGTTCCTGGTTAGACTTCCGTGGGGGAAGTAAGAGTGATTGTTGACTAGACATAGAGTCTTGAGGCCAAGTAGCAGAAATTGCTATGTGTGATAACTGATTTGCTGGGTGAAAGAGTAGCTTGGGGGGAGAACTCTGGACGTAATTGCACGTCCAGGTTCTCATAAGAAGGGTGGAAAAGGTTCATCGACTGTAAATTGGTTTCTCCATGGCAGATAAGTACACTCTGGAAAGTGCAATATGGTGGAAAAGGTTCATCGACTGTAAATTGGTTTCTTCATGGGAGATAAGTACACTCTGGAAAGTGCAATATGCTTAAATAGTGTGTAGGATTAGGATAAGGTAATTTGAAATTGGTTTTATACTGTTATTTAACCCTGTTTATAGGTTGACAAAGCAGTGTTAAGACTAGGAGTAAATGTGTTTTAATTGAGCGATGAATTAGACACAAGATATTGTAGAATATATGTGCAGAGAACACATTGTTATAAATATGCTTGTTATAACACCACAATGTTATAACTCTGAATGTGTTAATTATGTGTGATAAATCTAGCAAATTGGATAAACTGAGCCTCAACCTGAGCGTAGTATGATTCAGTGAAAGAAGTGAACCTATGATAGAAACTCATTTCAATAATTTGTTCCAGCATGATTAATATTTTCTTTTAAAAGAAAAAGACAGTGCTTATAAAGGAAATGGGAACAAAGAAAAAAAAAATAGGGTTCCCATGTAAACCTACATATAAACATTATCCAAGTAGATTCAGTTCTCAGATTTGTTCGACGGAAACTGAGAGGACGCCCTGGAACGACGTTCTGAGGATCATTTAAAACGAAGAAATCGCTGATCCATACCCAATTTCAGAAAGCAATTCAGTGATAACAAGGAACTTTAATATAGAACATATCAAGATTCTCCACTGCATTAATAGGAATCAATCTTCATAAAAAAACTGTTAGCGACAAGTCTCGTTTAAATATTTACAACCAGAACCTAAAACTCAAATTACATTCATCTGCTATGTAACCCAAGGAGCAGGGCGCTGCAACCATTCGACTACAAAGACCGCGCATAGCACTATCCTCATTAACCCAAATGGGAAAAAGAAAACTGTTTATAACAAACCATCATGCGAGATGATAAGGCCAACAGTTATCAGTGAAAAACAAAATCCGCATACCCGGAATCCTAGTTCTAGCTGGCGCATGGTTGAGGATAGGTCTGCATGCCGCACCCACTATCCATTTAGGGAAGACCTAAACCAGAGACCCGGGGTTAATGCTCTTTCATGTTATCTAACTATAAAAAAATGAATGTGCAAAGTAAATCCGCAACCTTAACCACGCACCCTCAGTACTTACCCAGGACCGCGAGAGTGAAGCAGGAACAGGTCAGCAACAGAGCCTCCAGGCATGGGGTAGAGGCGGACCCTGCAAGAAAAGATACATCGTTAGCAGATTACCAGTATCCAATGTAAATCAATTTGAATGTAAGAAGAACCGGGAACCAAATTCCAACTCAGATCTTGAATCTGTTGACTAAAACTCACATGTTCGCAGCGGAAGCTTACGGCCTCGATACAAGCTTGATTGTAGGAAAGTTTGTATGGGAAACCTTCCCCCTTCACACAGTAGAAAAGTTACGATGGGTTGCAGAGAGAAGATGCAGAAAGATCCTGAGCGCAACCTCCTGAATGAAACCCAACAAATGAACAAGGGAAGCAGCTGAACGCCAAATAGAGAGGGTTTACCCTCGGAGTAGAAGACAACATCAAATGCATCACCAACTCCCTGTGGGGCACCGGAACACAGGCGGCAGAGAATTAAGGTGAGCGCCAACAAATGGTAGCCATCCAGCCATGAGGCTGCCCAGACAACCCAACAAATGTCAATACAATTCATGAAAGTGAGATACGGAGAATCGATACGTAATCCAAAATGTCATCACTGTTGAGTCCATTGTAAATACATTTAATAATCATACGGTGCAGCAGCAAAGCAACATTTAAACACGGAGTTTGAATAAATAAATTCCATGTATCATATCAATCATAGTGTAATGACAACTGGGTTAATATAGGTTATTTACTTTATTATTTTATTATTATGTTTTATATTGGTAACGATGGGTTTTATGATTAAGGGTGCTACACTTGCCTCGTGCTCAGAACTTGATAGATGGCATATTTTACAAACACATTATTTACCTTAAGGTTATATATCTTATGATTTTTTTTCACATCCCGCAAGTGCCCATCATAGGAGCGCACGCAGCAAGAGAGGAAGCTGGGGCGGTAAAGGCCGGAATCAATAGGAGTAGAGGTAGCGCTAGTTTATTTTGATTCATATCCATACTCTACATCAAATCTTTCAGTGCATACTCTGCATCAAATCTCCCCGTGGTGAGTGAGTAATATTAAATTTCGCAGTATTTTAATCAGATTTTTTATTTTATTTTTATTTTTATTTTTTTTATTTTTTTTACCTTATAGAAATTTCCGTTATATTTTTGATCAAATTTTGAACAATTTGACCAAGAATTTTGCTAAATTCAAGTTACAGTCTGTCAACTCTATCTTTTCGGGTGTTCTCCAAGTTTTTTGATAGTGTAATCTATTGTCATTAAAATTTTTAATCATTACTACTATAAAATTAAAAAAAAAATTATGCCACCACTTTTGGCCATTCGCAATTCCTCTGCCTAACTAGTCAAAGAGAATACTATGTGATATTAAAGTACTTATTAATTTATTTCATCACATAAATTATTCCATCAAATAAGTTAGGGACATATTAGGAAAAATTATTATTAGTAAAAATAGTGATAATACATTTATTTATTTCATATTTTAAGTATATAACATACTGAAATTAACCAAATACATAAAAGCCCGCATATAAGTAAGTACGTACTATAAAAGATAGGAAAATTCAAGGTGAATATTGTCCTCCACATCAATTTGAAGTAAATCCATTAATAACTCTTAAATATTTTTTTTATTTAATTAACTTATTTCATTTCACTAATAAATTATGATTATTTTATATAAGAATTATTATTATTAATAATGTATATATTATATATATATTAAATTTTCATATAAAAACTTATATAAATAAACAAATAACGTAAACAAATAAATTAATCAATAAATAAAGAATACATGTCATAAATAATTATTGAAACTTAAATAGAGAAAGTAATATCTGTATTAAATAAATTTACTAAAAAGACAAACATTGCTATCCACCCAAACTCCATAAAATTGAACCTATAACCAAAAATACTTTAATAACGAAAATAAATCATATTATAATATATGATACCATTATAAATAATTAGTAATAATAATAATAATAAAATACATTTTACATGAAAATTAAAACAGAGTATTTCTGTATTTATTTTCATAATTATTCTAATTCAAATTTAATCAATTTAAAATAAATTTGCTCTGGTAATTATTTACGGTTTAGCGCTGGTAGAGGTAAGCCTGATAGATCAATGAAGTATGGGTTGTCCCTCCCGTCCATATGATTATTGCATTTCGCATATCCACCAATTCACTCGTCCCAAAATGATACGGAAGGTTCTACGCATTGTAAGTAGGATTGAAAAGAAATAGGAGGTTACATGGGGTGGCTAGGACTTGAACGTTGATAACCACTTTTATGAAAATGCTTTTAAATTTTCCCTATGAGGAGTGAAAGCAGTAGCTAGGTCTCTTCTTCCTATTCAAATGAGAAGTTAGAAGTGAAGGTCGAGGTTATAATCACTATAGCTATATAGGTTGTTCGGTTTTAGTTAGAGGCGACTTAGCAGTTAAAAAAGAGCTTGAGGTTGTGTTCTTTCTACAACCTTTCAATCACGTGTTCAGCGAGCTCAGGCCCGGCAACTAAGGCGGAATCAAACGAATGGTTTTGCTACGAATCAACCATCTCATGGAATCATTATTCTAGTCCCTTTTTTGCCACGGTTGCACTCTACTCCATTATAGATTATTAGTACATACTTTTAAGAATTTAAATGGTTAATCAATATCTAAATTCATTAAAAATAATAAAAATATATTAATCTAATAAAATAATAAATCATTATAAATAAATTATCATTATGAAAAACTTATTATAAATTAAATACATAAGATAATTCAAAATTATATTCGAAAAATATTAATTTTTAAAATGTTCAAAAATAATAAAAATGAATATATTCATTTATTTAATAAATTTACAAGTCGAATTAATTTTTAATTTTAATTAGAAATTATATAATTGTTAATCTAAATTAATCAAATTTATTTCACTTTATCTATTACAATTTTACCCTAAATTTATATATAAATTTCATCTCAATTAATCTAATTTTTTTAATATTAAAATGAAAAAAAACATTAAAAAATTTATATAAAAGTTCAACATAAAAGTCAGGGTATCCTCTTACTTTAGACTTATATCTAAAGCAACCAAATTCAAAGTTTTTTCAGAGAAAAAGATCATCATTGATTTATATTAAGAGAATATAAAGATCTTCAATACATATCATGATTGGTTTGAGGGCAAAAGAAAGCCCAGAAACCTATGCTAAATATAGACACAGATAGCCCGAATCATCCAATCTAAAAAAGAAAACATATACAAAACCTGCTTGTCCAAAATTGATACAAAATCATACAATCATTGAAGAAACAACACCATCAAAAGATTGCACGCTATTACACATATGAAAAAAGGAGCACACAGCCCTGCCATGGATAAGAGACCCAATCCATTGATACTGAAAACCTAAAAGGAGATGCCATCATGTAGGATTATTAATGAGCATAGACCTGGGGCTTCATATAGCAGGCATTTTTGGCAAAGAGTCATCCTGATGAAAGGAGTCATGGCATGCCACAATACGCTGTAGAATTACACGTAGGGGCTCCTTTGAATCTTGGAAAATTTGTGCGTTCCTCCAATTCCATAAGAACCAAGAGGTGATGATGAACAACTATCTCCAAGACGAACATTGCCTACTCCACCACATAAAACCATCCTGTACAGAAGGAAAGATAAGGTAAAAAAACCAAAAGTTAAAGAAAGATTATACCAGATATGAAGGGACGAGTCACATTGAAAAAACATATGCAGGTTTGATTCTGCTGCATTGTGGCACATGGCACAACTGCTCGGACCCTGCCAGTTTTTTTTCCTTTGAGGAACCTCCCATGTAAGATTCTTGTTCCCAAATACCAGCCAAGAAAAAATAATCATTTGAAGAGGACACGCAGCCTTCCAAAGACAATGAGGGAAAAGCATACCACGACACCTAGCGGTGACAGAAATCGTTTCTGCATAAATATCCTTTACGCACACTGACAGTTTTGCTTTTAGAAGAGACCAAACCAAGCAATCCTTTGTTCATGTACAAATGATCCCCAGGCTACTTAGTCTCTCTTTTACAAAGATCCAGAGATTGGGGCAAAAGCAGATCCTCCGCATCGTTCCAGACAGGGATAGGACTAGACCAATCTTTTATCAATTTGTCCCATGTGAAACATCCCAGTCAATGAAGATTATATACCAATGGAGGAGGGAATGAGAACTCCCGACCACATGAAATAGAGTCAAAACCAATAAGCATACTAGATCCCGAGCAGAGGTTCCATCAAAGATTTTCCATGAAAAAAGGATGGACTTTCCTGAGACTTTGCTAGATCGTCGATCCTCTGCTAATGCCAATGGAATGCCATTTTCCATGAAAAAAGGATGGACTTTCATGAGACTTTGCTAGATCATCGATCCTCTGCTAATGCCAATGGAATGCCTTCTGTACCATAACTCTATACTCTTGCCTTTTAAATATTTCGCCCTAATAATCTTACTCCATGGCCCATTGCCAAAAATACCTCTATAAAGAGAGTTATAGAGAAGTGCTTTCCCGAAAGAGGGCATATCTAAAAGACCCCATCCACCAACCCTTCTTGGTTTTGATATAGAAGCCATCTTGACTTTGATATAGAAGCCATCTTGATTGGTGAAATTTGTTCTGATATGCATGTCCTCCCCAAAGGAAATTTGCAGCCAGTATGTTCATTTGGATTATAATACTGGCAGGGAGAAAGAAGATATGTGCCCAATAGACTGATAGTTGAGATAGAAGATATGTGCCCAATAGACTAATAGTTGAGATAGGACGGCTTGTACTAAAATGAATCTACCAGCTAGAGAAAAAATTTAAACTCCCAGCCTGAAATCTTTTTATAAAAACGGTCCAATAACCATTGCCAATCCCTCTTGGAATTGCCCTTTGGCATCAAGTTAAAGCCCAAATATTTAAACCCATCCTTGATCGGAAAAGGAGCAATATGCCCATCATTTCAGAAATCCAGAGAGAACGATTTCCATATTTGACTCATTGTGATACAAAGAGGATTTGACCTTGTTGATAAACAGACCTGTGGCTTTCTGAAATTTTGAAAGAATATGATTTATGCACGCCCAGGAGACCCTACAGAACATAGCAAAGATGAGGACATCATCAACAAAGAGATTGTGAGGAAGGGAAATATCCTTACAAATCTTTACCGGGCGGCATCTCTCTTGTAATGCAAATTTTGGAGATAGAGAACTCACCAGTTTCGTTTTCCAACGATACGATTGTCTTGAGCTTTTGGTTACCAGCAATTAAATGAAAACCTATGAGAACCCCCATTACCAGCAATTTTGAATACGAGCAGAGTGACCACGATTGTGATCTCGTAAAACCAGTTGCCTCTTCGATATTTTCTTAATTGTAAACATCACACACAGTATATATCACAGTGAGTTTTAATTTCAATTTCATTTTGAGAGGAGTCTTTAATAGACCAGAAAACCCAAAAAACTTTCTGTTAAGCAACCAATTGAAGATGAAAATTAGAAGTGAATCTTACTGAGAGGAATAATTGGAGCATAAATTAAGAATCACCGAATATTTGAAGGCGGTTTCCTGGGTTGAATCCTCAACTCCTCTCTGCATTACAAATCAACCAAAAAATTCCTCTCAATATTACCAAAAAATCCCTCTCAATTTTACCATGAAAAATTCCAATTGCATCTTTAGTTTTCGTTCAGAAATTATTAAAATTGTGTGTTCATTTAAAATAAAATTACCAGACTCATGAATAGAAAGATTCAAACAAGAACAAAAAGAATACCGAGCCAAAATGCACCGATCAGACGATGCTTGAAAAATCGCCACTGATTTGAGATTCGAAGGCAAAACAAAGTGTCTCTCCGTTTCGGATGCCCGGGTTAAAATATTGCACAAAATATTTTCCAATATCTGATTAGAAGAATAGACATTGATCTACGTACTCCTAGCGAATAAAACCAACTCGGATTAATGACATACCTTCATAATTCTAGCAAAATTTTCAACTACCGGATTAAATCACAGCGCAAGTAAGAAACCCCTAAATTAGAAAAGCTTGTCCATACCAGAAATGGAATATAGATATAAGATTGATAGAAAAAGAAACACCGCTTAAATTAAGCACATCACCCACGGGCCACGTGCTTTATGGCAAACTACGTACCTACAGGCTGCAACCCGGCCATCACTTCAACTCAAGCGAAAATAGCAAATAAAAAGCACATTGAGCGTGCTGCGTCCCCTTCAGCTCGCCTTTAGAAGAGAGAAACAGCTGCTCTGCCACCGCCTTAGATTTCATTTATTTCTTTGCATTCGACAACAAAATAAAATCGGTTTGCAAGACAATTCACACGCAGTAAATCAGAAATACAAGAGAAAGTACAGTCAAACTAAAACACCCATAAAGAAAAAAGAATCAACATGGCCATGCTGCTAAATGAGGAACATCAAACCAGCCAAGCTAAGCCAAGCCAAACCAAAACCGCATGTTAAAGAAGGTGAAATGAACCGCTACAGTGTTTGTTTGCTTATGGGAAGGGCTTTAAATACGCTCAATTTCCAACGGTCACTAACTCCATACATTTAAATTAATTTAAAGCTTTTTGTGGGCGGCATTTTTCCTTGCTGAAATCCAGATTAAAATCTATATTAAATTATGTTGTTATTTAGCAGAGAAAACATTTATGTCATGATTCACAAATTTTTACCAAGTTTAAATTTAGTTGTTCAAGATTAAATTTAAATTGTTGCAGTAAGAGGATGTAAAGTTCGTTCAATTTGGGTTTACTAACTCCACATATTTAAATTAATTTAAAGCTTTTTGTGGGGCCGCTTTTTCCTTGGATCAAATTTATATTAAATTATATTGTGTGGCCGTAAGAAACATTCAGCGGAGAAAACATTGATGTCACGATCCTCTCAATTTAGTTGTTCAAGATTAAATTTAAATTCTTGGACTAAGAGGATATAAAGTTCTTAAAAGTGTATTATAATACTCTCCATCTTAATTGTTTCACTTAAAGACTATTCCATTTATCATGGTCTAATGACAATAAGAATGCGCTTTAAGTTGCAAAGCTATCATTTTATAATAATTATTATATTTTCTAACCATTATGGGAAAGGCCACGGCCCTTGGCCCGCCTGGGAAGAAATTTGTTTAATAATTTTTATAATTTCTTAGCAATTATTGGAACGGTTCTTGGCCCGGCCCGGAAGAACTTTGTTTAATAATTATTATAATTTGCTAACCATTATAGGAACGAGCCTTGGCCCGTCTGGGAAGAAATGAGTGGTGGCCCCGTAATATAAGTGTTATTTTCGTAGGCCCACCCAAGCCAAGTTAGGTCGGAACAGGATTTGAAAATTCAGCATCGGAATCTCGAAATATTGGATTTGGAAACCGTAGGACATCCTTTAACATATGATGGCCCTTTTAACTCAGCCATAAAGTGATGTTGGGGGATTATGGACAAAATAACTGGCATGTTATTGGGTAGTAAATGTGTGCGACGATATCAGCTAATTATTTATTGGATTGAAACAAGTACATTCTATATACCACCTCTGTCCAATAGCAAGCCAATTATTTGTTGCTATGGGATGAGCTATCTTCGTTGGGTCAATGGAATCTGATCAAACGCAACAATCCCTAAATAAACCATTCTTTATGTAGAGTGTCTAGATGAGTATAGATGAGTAAGCTGCAATATCAAATGCTAACAAAGTTGAAGATGTTAGTGCTATTAAAAGCTTAAAAATTATTTTGATAAATTTAGGTATAATTTTTATTTTCTTTATTTATTTAAAGTTAAAATTAGTAAAATATAAATTATTTAAAAATATAATGAAAAAGTGAAAATAGAGGATAATTCATTATAAAAAAAATGAAAAATAAGAATGAAAAAATTTGTGAAAAAAGAATTAAAAAATGAGGACAAGTTTATATGATTGAAATATTTTGTTTTAAAAGGGAATTTTTAGTGTTCATGGGTTTAAAGAAGTGTTAGGTAGTTGAGAGACCATGGCATCTATCAAACATTGAGAAGGTCTATTATGTGAGGGTAGAAGTTGGTCATTGGGACTCTTTTTACTGGTGTTGAAAGTAAGGGGTAGTCAATTTGATGCATGTTATTTTGGAAACTAACTTCTAATGAGTGTTGAGTGAATGTTCAATATGAAGAGGGAAAAACATTTATATTTCTCATAATCCATGAGTATCTCATAAATTAAAGTGAATATATGAATAGATACAAGAATTCTCATCTAATCTTGTAATAGGGAGAGCATTGAAATAAGAAATCCTTAGTGTAAGGCTCTGTGGAGAAATATGGAAAATATGAGGCTTTGAGGAATATATGATATATGTTTATGCGAATTTATTGGGAGAAAACTTTAAGATAGACAAGAGTGACCTGAAGCTGCAAGGCAACTAGACTTTATTGTACCTTAGGGGTAGAATGGACCCATTATGGCATTTGAGATATAAAATATGGGCAGCATTAAAGTTTAAGAGAAAGAATTCTCTAGGCTAAAACCATGTGGATTAAAGGCGGGCTCTATATTTCTTAGTACAAATGATTTTTTTAATCTAGCCCTTGGAAATATCAAGAGAATCCACTAAAACCTAAGCTATGCAAGAGTGGCTTATCGTTATCAAGTTTAATGAGGTGAAGTAATGAAAAGCCTTTCAAATACCAACACGGGTTCCCTAATTTGAGAGCAAGATTTGGATACCTAAAAAGGCTAATATATTAGCTACCCATTTGTTAGATCTTGTGTATCATTATCACCATAGGTAATATCATGGAGGTAGTGAATGTGGTTGTGCCAAATTTTCCAATAACAATGTCATGAGGCACTAATCTCTTGGTATGAAAATGTTCAAATAACATTGTGACAAACACTCTTTCTATCTTGTTTCAAAGTAAACCCAGATATTATATATAAATATATTTCCCAAACCTTGCACCCATATAAGAGAGTAAGTGTGACCAAAAATTGAAAGAGTCACATCTTCAATAAAAATTCTCAAATCTAAGGCTAAAAACATTGATTTTCAATAGTGGAAATAAGTGCATATTCTTTCTTAGTCTAATCTACTACTAAAATCAAGTTAAAGCATTGTTTACAAACTATAGGGTAGATCCATCTTAATTTGGGATCTATCATGTATTGAGAGTAATCAAATCATCTGAGATGTAAACCTTTTTTTGAAATCTAAAAAAGATTTTCGCCTTGAGAGATTTCTTACTCTAATGTTAGATCCTAAACTAAAATGGATTTACACTGGCATACTATTTAAAGTGCAACACCTTAAACAAAAGCAATGATTTTGATATTTTTGTAAAAAAATTTGTAATTGTCTCTATCTTTAACTTGATTTAAAATCAAATAATCATTTTATAAATTGAAATGCAAATATTTTAATATTTTGATTTGTGTATGTCTATGTTTCTTTAAATAAAAATTGAATGGCGGACATGTTCATTTTAATATTTTCATTTTTGCATGTCCAAGGTTTTCATGAATAGGAATATATCTATAATATTGATAGAAGGGAATTGAAGTTAACTGGATTTTCCATTTTTCTCATTAATTTATTTTTATTTTTAATATAAGTTAGGTCTAAGATCAAATTTAGCAATTGTCACTATAATACCAAAAGTATATCCACCAAGAGTATACCTAACCACTTTTTAGCCAAATAAACAAGGAATTTATGATTGAACCAGAGTCAAGGCTCCAAGACGGTGGGGGAGCCTTTGTTGGAATATATTATATTCCTTGGAAGGTAATAACGCCTTTGTATTATGCCGGAAGTTGTCCACAATCTTATGTAAAAGAGTAATACATTATATCTCATATTTATTATGGCATAGTATACCCTTGTATCCATGTATTATATAAAGAGGTGTTATTTTGGAGAATTATATTATCCCACATTTAATATGTGAGAGTAATTCCTCCATGTCTCTGGGTATATAATAGGGTCAAGGGAGCCTCTTAAGGAAAATACCATTTTGTGATACCATCACATCTTATCCTATGCTCACAACATAATGCTATTTGTATCAGGTTATTTGTAGTTGCTCTCTTTGTAAGATTGTAGGATATTTTTGGAGATAATAGAAGACAATCTTCTTGTGGACGTAGCCAAATTGTGTGAACCACGTATATCTGTTGTATTCTTTTTCCTTATTCTCTTTCTGTTCTTATTTATATGTTGATATAAATAGAGCTAGTTTAGTAGATCTAATATTCTAACATGGTATCAGATCCATGCTACTATGATCTAGCATCTTATTTGAATTTAACCATCAATGTGTATCTTTATTTTTTGTTATCTGGGAAATCATTACTTTTTGTAGACTTGCTTTCTATCAGGTCGTTGTTAGGAAGAGTTTTGTTATCTAGGAAATCATTACTTTTTGTATACTTGCTTTCTATCAGGTCGTCGTTAGGAAGAGTTTTGTTATCTGGGAAATCATTACTTTTTCTATACTTGCGTTCTATCAGGTCGTCGTTAGGATTCTCTTTCGATATGGTCATGATTCTACATATTTGATTTTTTTTTTTTTTTTTTTTTTGTTGAGGGGCTCTTGATTTTTTTTTTGTAAGATATTTATGGTTTTGGATTCTCCTCAAGGAGATCTATCTTCCGATTGTAAGATCTGTGATGTTCGTCCAGCGTTTTAGTCCCTTTTTTGTAGGGCGGAAGATTGGCGGACTGAGGGTTCAACTTAGAATTTCGGCCCCATAAGTGGATGTGCCATTTCCGAAAAGTGGTTATGATAAGCATTTAGAGCATTATTGAGTGTTTTTTGTTTTGACACCTGATTTTTTCTCTCAGATATGTTACCTTCTGTGCATAATTTTCCATAACATAATAGATATTTGGGTTCCTCTCCCTGAGCTACCCAATTTGAAAAAACAAATCAACTCAAATAGAGTATCGAAAGAAAAATTGTCGTTGATTTAAGATTGACAGGTTTTTCAGGTGACGGCAAAACGAACTGCAAAAATTTATAATTTTCTATCCACTTTTTCTCTTATCATTTCTTGGATTTGGGTTTATATTTATTGTCAAAATTTCCACATTATAACTCCAGAATTAGCTTTTGTTCCTGAACTTGTCGGTTCTAACTATCTTGCATGGAAAAGGAAAATGATTGATGTTCTTAGGAGCAAGATCTATGGAGGCCGCTTAATGGCGAGCACAATAAACCTACAAATGCTCAAGCCTTGATTAAATGGGAAGAAAAGTGTGATCAAGCAAGAGGGGTCATTGGTCAAAAGGTTTCAGATAATCTTCAGGTAAATATTGAGGTAGAAGACAATTCGGTTGAGGTACGGATAATTCTTGCTTCTTTATTTGATAAATCTGATGATGTTTCTTCTTATTACCTTGAAAAGAAGATTCATGAGCTAGATCCTACTAATTCTGATAGAGTAGAATTATATCTTGTTGAATTAAAAAATCTTAAATGAAAAGTTAAATAATTGTGGTAAAGATTACAAGAAGTTAGATAATGCTCTTATCATTCTTGTAGAACAAAAATTGCCATCTTGTTTTGACATGTTCATCCAAATTAGGAATAGGGCCCTTGAATTGTCTCAAAGTACCAGGAAACCTACTTTTTCTGATTTCTGTAAAGAGTTGATAAATGAGAAAGAAAGGTTGATTGCTTCAGGACAAGTCTCACCTAATAAAACTCTTATGGTACATAATAATAATCCTAAGAAAAAATTTAATAATTCTAAACGTTCTTATTCACACACTTCTAATCATACTAATAATAATGGTCATGCTTTTCGTGCACATCATGAAACTAATAAGAGGAATAAAGTGTATGATCCTTGTAAGCATTATGGTTAAACTAACCATCCTGAAAATATTTTTTTTAAAGAGAAACGTTTAATGGCTAAAGCTAACAAGAAAAATTCTAATGAATGTCAAGTAGCTTTATGTGCATCTATTGTTTCTTCTAACAATTCTTCTTCTAATGTGGAATGGATAATGGATTCCAGTGTTTCTAAACATATGAAAAGTAATGCTTCTTTATTTACATCTTATGACACTAATAAGCACATCTAAGAAAGTTTCTATTGGTGATGGTAAACAACTTTCCATAATTGGTTATGGTAGTATTAATGTTGCTAATGGTCAATGAGAAGATGTTTTTAATGTTCAAAACATGCCCATCAACTTACTTTCTATTTATCATGCATGTGAGAAAGGTTTTAAATTTGAAGCTTGGCCTAATAAATGTTCTTAATAGCCCCAAAAAAACAAGCAAAGGAACATTGAGTTAGATATCATTAACAAGACCATTCCTTGGGCCTATTTTGATGGTTCAACATAAGAGGTGGGTTGTGGTGGCGGAGCGGTTTTGCACATATCAGAAACCCATTCCTACAAAATTCAAATGGGCTTGGGCAGGGGAAACAACAATTTTTACGAGCTTGTTACCACACAAAACCTCATCCAATTTGCTTTACTCAAACAATGCGCAAATATGTAACTATATGGTGACTCAAAATTGGTTATAAACTGGATCAACAAAAAACATATATGCAATGCATACACATTGAAGCACATTCTGGATGAGATTCATAGACTTGTCTCATTTTTTGAATCTTTCATTTGTCATCATATTTTCAAGGAGTGGAACACCGTTGCTAACTTCTTATCTAAAGAAGCAACGATCAAGGATGATGACACCTCATTTGCGAGGAATTGGATGGTGTTGTTTATTAGCATTATCACAGGCCATTCGTAGACCCTGAAGCTCTCTGAAGCAGCACCGAAAAGAACAATTTTCTTTTGTTTTTGATGATCTTTTTGACTTCCTGTAATGAATTATCAGAACTTATCATTCCCCCTGTGTGAAGGGGCCGGACAATAAATTATTTTTTGATAGTTTTCACTCACTCCCTGTGTGGAGTAATGCCAGTTTCTCTATTTTTGGATGGGCACAACCTATCAAAGCAATGCATATGCATATACAAAATGTAATTTTCACTTATAATGGGAATAACGAATTTTCCATGGGAAAAAAAAAAAAAAAATATGTTCTTAATGATATCAACCGAAATTACAAAGTAGTCTCTTCTGGTCCTATTGATCATACAACTAGTTTATATAATTTTTTTGGTTTTAATTCAACTAAGAGACAACCCTTTTATTCCTATGTTGCTCATGTTGATGAACTAAGTCAATTATGGCATGAAAGATTGAGACACTTGAATTATGGTAAAATGAAAATGCTAACTAAAATGGTTCATGGTTTGTTTAATATTTCTTCTACTACTAGTGTTTGTGAAGGATGTGTTCTTGGTAAACATCATAGAGAAATGTTTTATAAAGGTAAAGCCCGGTGTGTTAAAGCACCTTTGCAATTAATTCATAGTGATATCTGTGGTCCTCTTGAAGTTCCTTCAATATCTCATGGAGTTTATTTTCTTACCTTTATTGGTGACTTCAGTAGAAAATCTTGGGTTTATTTTTTGAAAAATAAAAGTGAAACATTTGTAAAATTTCAAGAGTTTAAATCCACAGTTGAAAATACATCTAGTAAGAGTACGAAAACCTTGCGATCCGATAATGGGGGGGAATTTGTTAAGCAATTATTTGATGCATATTTATGTAAACATGGTATTCAACATCAAAAGACTGTTCCTTACACACCTCAACAAAATGGTTGAAATGGGTAGATATATGCTTTATTCTAAAGGATTGCATAAGAAATTTTGGGTTGAAGGCATCTCATGTGCTAATTTTATTTTAAATAGAGTTCCTACTAAAGTTTTTAAGCATGCTACCCCTGAGAAAAAATGGAATTGACGTAAACCAGATATTAGTAATTTTAAGTTGTTTGGTTATGAATCTTGAGCTCATATTCCTAATGAAAAACAAAAAAAGTTAGAATCCAAATCTCACAAGTGTATCTTCATTGGTTATGATGAGAATTTCAAGGCTTATAGGTTGTTTGATCCTTCTAATCAAAGTGTCACAATCAGAAGGGATGTTCAATTTCATGAAGTATCTTCCCCACCCAAGTCTGTAGAATCTCATGTTACCCTGAATTTATCAATACCACCTATTACTCCTATTCCTATTACTCCTTCTTCGAATTATGTGCCTCTTATTGATCTTGATTCTTTGTCTCCTTCAAGTATTCCACCCGAAACTCATGAAGCTCCTGAAGTGACTCTTGTTCCTTCTACTCTTCATGTTTGGGCTCGAAAAAATCTTCAACTGCAGGTAGTGAGGTCGGAAATCCTTCCGACACTTGTCAAACTAGATCTAACTTTGCCCTTATGACCAAAGTTTTAGCCACAAATGATCCTACTACTTATGCTCAAGCTAAGGGTAAGCCTCATTGGGAACAAGCTATGAGTGTTGAATATGAATCTATTTTGAGAAACAAGACTTGGTCTCTTGTTCCTCTTCCTTTAGGAAAGAATTTAGTTGGTTGTATATTGGTTTATAAAACTAAGTTCACTACAGAAGGACAAATCGAAAAGCATAAAGCTAGATTAGTTGCAAAAGTTTTTAATCAACTTGAAGGTATTGATTATAATGAAACTTTGCTCTTGTTGCTAAAATGAACACAATAAGAACCATTTTATTAGTTCCTGCATATTATAAGCGGGAAATTCATAAAATGGATGTTAAAAGTGCCTTTTTAAATAGTCATCTTACTAAAGAAATTTATATGCAACAGCCTCCTCGTTTTATTTACACTGAATCCTCAACCTTAGTATGCAAATTACACAAATCTTTATATGGTCTCAAACAAGCATCTAGGGCTTGGTATGATAAAATTGATGCATATTTCTTGAACATTGTATATTTGATACAAATATGAATGTTAAGAACTTTGGTGATAATTTCCTCATTATTGTTTTAAATGTGGATGATCTAATTATCGCTGGATTTCAGCTTGTATTAATTCAAGATATGGAAATTGCTTTTTAGAAGTAGTTTGAGATGACAGATCTCAGTACATTGCATTATTTCTTTGGTCTTCAGATCTGGCATGTAGCCGATGGTATTTTTCTCTCTCATCCTAAGTATGCAACATATTTATTGGCTCGTTTCCATATGAGTGATGGTAAACCTGCTCCTACTCCATTTCAATTCGGCATAAAGTTAACTGTTGAGTGTACCACTACACTGGTTGATGCTACTCTTTAATGTGAGCTCGTTGGCAGTTTGATATATTTAACTCACAACAGACCAGACCTCTCTTTTGCGGTAAATATGGTTTCTTGATTCATGAAGCAACCTTGTGAAATTCATTGGAAGGCAACAAAGAGAATTATGCGATATTTAATAGGGACATTGCATTATGGTGTATTTTATTCGAGCAGTGATACAATTTTACTCTCTGGTTATATAGATTCTGATTGGGCAGGTGATAGTTCTTATTGACGGTCAACTGTTGGTTACATATTTCAACTTGGTCCAGGTCTAATCTCTTGGTCTAGCGAGAAGGTGAACACTCTTTCTTTATATTCTTGTGAAGCAGAGTATAGAGAAGCCAAAGAAGCATCTAAAGAAGTCGTTTGGTTACAACATGTTCTTACTGAGCTTGGTCTAGTTCCAAAATCGTCCACTATGTTGAAATGTGACAATTAGGGTGCAATTCAACTTGCTTATAATCTAGTATATCAATCCAAGATGAAGCATCTCGACCTTGATGCTCACTATATTCGAGGTCTTGTCACCGATGATATTCCTTCTCTCAAGTATTATCCTACCGAGCAGCAGGCAACCAATATCTTCACCAAATCCTTGACATAAGTGAAGTATGTGCATATTCGTTCTTTGCTTGGGATGAGGGAAGTTGTCATCAAGGGGGAGCAGTAATGACTCCTTCCTTAGTGTTAGGATGGGCCCTTCTCCCAGCCATTATTAAGGGGGAGTGTTGGAATATATTATATTCCTTGGAAGGTAATAATATCTTTGTATTACATCGGAAGTTGTCCACGATCTTATGTAAAAGAGTAATACATTATATCCCATATTTATTGAGGCATAGTATACTCCTGTATCCATTTAATATATAAAGAGGTGTTATTTTGGAGAATTATATTATCCCACATTTAATATGTGAGAGTAATTCCTCCACATCTCTGGGTATATAATAGGGTCAAGGGAGCCTCTTAAGGCATATACCATTTTTTGATACCATCACATATTATCCTGTGCTCACAGCGTACTGCTATATGTATCGGGTTATTTGCAGTTGCTCTCTTTGTAATATTGTAGGATTTTTTAGGAGATAATAGAAGACAACCTTATTATTGACGTAGCCCAATTAGGTGAACCACGTATATTTGTTGTATTCTTTTTCCTTGTTTACTTTTTGTTCTTATTTATATGTTGATATATTGTTGGTTTGTTACATAGATAGCTAGTTTAGTAGATCTAATATTCTAACAACCTTCTCCTTGAGCCTTATCACAAGGGGCCAAAGATGTTCCCTACAAGATTTTAAATTAAGTGGAGGGAATTCTTTTTTATTTTTATTTTTTAATGATACCACATCCAACAAGAGGTCATGGATTAGTGACATGAGATTTCAACATATTACCTTGTACTTACATTTTATTTACATGTCCAAAACCTTGCTAAATTAATCTCACTCATAATTAGAGCTCAACACAAAAAAATTAGAAACAAAAATACACACTTTATCCTTTCAATACTTTAAGTTATAGATAAGTATATCTCAATACATCTATTCTATATATATAT
>APFE030990476.1:23599-34005 GCA_000404065.3 Pinus taeda
AAAAAATTATTAAAAAAAAATCATATTTAAAATATTCAAAGCAAATTAATATTTAACTTTTTTTGAGAAAAGTATTATACTAGAAATATTGTTTTTATTTTTATCTTTTGATTTATGATAAAGTATGATATATACATCAACCCTAAAATTGTTGGTAGAAGATTTGAAGGATTTTCTTTTTCTCTTTTGTAGATTAAATGTAGGGGACATGAAGTATTTGTTAAATATATGTATTTTTTCTTGAACTTCATTGTCTCAATATTTCAGTTTATTTAGACAATCTCACAAGAATATGAATGGCATTATAAAAATTATTAAAAGTTGGAAATCCTCTATGAAAAATAATTCTATTGTAAATTGAGCTTGGGCCCTCATTCCATGGCTTTTTCTATGGAACATATGGAATGAGAGGAACAAGCACATCTTTAATAATCGATCATTAGAAAGGGAGATATTATAGGGAAAAACATTGTACAGTATTTGTGAAACAATACTACTCCCCCCTTTGTCATCATTAGGCTAGGAAGCTAAAGGTTTGGACTCCAAAATTTTGTGTAATCTCTAGTTTTTTATGTCTCCTATCAATCCCTTGCCTCTAAGAAGTCCATATTATAGTCCTTAAGTCTCTCGGAGCCCTCCTTCCCCTAGATGCATTAAACTTAATTTTTGATGGGGTATCTAAAGGTAATCCATGTTTTTTTGGTCATAAAGGAATCTTCCATGATAACTATGGGCAACTAATGTTTCTATTCACATATTTTATGGGAAATTAAAAAAACAATGCAGTCAAATTTGTAGCTCTAGAGATTGGCCTTGTTATCACATCATCACAAGGATTCTCCTAGATGATTGTGGAGGGTGATTCTCATCTGGTCATCAGAGTAAATAAATTGATCAATGGAGCATATTCAAAAAAAAAATGCCACAAGTGGAGATTGGAAAATATATCAATCACATTAAGCATCTAATCCATATGATTCTGTTCATTACTCCCCCTCATGTCAGAAGAGAAGGCAATAAGATAACAGACCTTTCAACCAACTTGGGATGTAATGACATTCACCTTCTTCTTTCAGCAAGTTGGGACAATCAATTAAGTGAGGACTTATTAATTTGATAAATAAAGAGTGAGAGACCCCGTTGGGAGAAGAAGAACATAGAGAGGAGGGTGGTTAATGGGTGGTCAAAGAATTGTCACCCTCCCCCACATGGCAAGTGACTGTGTTTAATATTGAGGTTCCCTCAAGAATGAATGCGTACAACAAGGAAATCTTCAACACTAGGTGGAAATACAATGAAATTTTAATGAGTGATGTGTAGTCTTCTCAGTATTCAAAGCTTCCTGCTCTACGACTCTTTTCTAGTGGTTTGGGGATAGAAATTTTCATTATGCACTTTGTTAGGTTGGTGTTTGTTACCACTTGTGTCACAAAATTTTGGACTTTCTATGCGCTTTCCGAAGGCTTTAAGGAGTATGGTCCAAGCCCTCCTAGCTTGGACATCCAAATCTTCATATATTCTTCTTCTTAGGAGGGTCTACATGTAGTATAAATTCTAATATTTTACAGAGGGGAGAAGATACACGAGGTGTCTAGAATTTGGTAGATCAAGCAACACAAATATACAATTAATATCACTTATGCTAATACTGGGTGATGAAACTCTAGGGTATGGCTTATTAGCCTGTATCTGCTCATCCTTGTTTGACCAAGGATTATGTTGCTAGAAAATTTTGGGATACATTCACTACTTATTTTCCATCTGTTATGGCTTCTAGTTTGATTCTATAATTATTCATTAGTATTATATTTCAAGTATTTATGGCTTGCTCAAGATCTTTTAGTTTCAAGAGGTAGTTGGGTCTCTTTTTCCTATCCTTGTAGCTCTTGCTTTTTCATTGTAGGAGACATTAATTGGTCTCAATTTTAGTTATGATCCTATAACTTTACCTGTCAAATTTGGGGTCATGTCTTCTCTCCTCTCTAATATTTTTTCAACCATTTCTTGTTAGTTCTCACTAACACACTCTATTGTCTGCAATCCTCACTCTCTCCTTGCCTCACCTTTCGTGCTACACTCTCCATCATGTCGTGTTAATGTGTAAGGATACACCATGGAGAAGTTAGCCATGGATTCATAATGGTGTGTGTGCTAGAGTAAGAGGTATCTCCTCTAATCATATTTATCACCTTCAGACTCCCCCATATATCCAAGAAAAAATTCATGATGCTAAAGTTTTCAAAATTCAAAAGAGATAATGATGCTAAAGATATCAAAATTCAGAAGAGAGATGATCACTTTTATTCAAATATTCTAGTTGAGTTGGTGGATTAGGTTCCATATCCCAAGCAGACTTGTAGAAGACAATCAATATCTCCATATTGTGGACTTGTATGGGAAGGTGAAACCTCTGCTAGGAAGAATAGTCTTAGAGAGAAATGATATCAAAATGGAGATTGGACCAAATTTAGAGTAAATCCAAAAGGAACACAAGATTATTACTACATGACTAAGTAACTTAGATTTTTGACTGGCTTGCATTAAGGAGTATATCTGCAAGAAACCAAATCTTGCACCTCTAGTCAATCTCTAGTCATTCTAGACACTATTGATATTTCCACGCCCTCTTGATGGTTTAAGTTAACTCATGGTTTTCTTACTTCTGTTGGAATTTACCAATACATCTAGACATGCATATAGTTATGTTCCTATTGTAGCATAATGTATTGCATCCTCTTGGTTAGTAAACTTTTTTGTATGTATTTGGTTAGTATATGAACATTTCAGATAAAATACATTAACTTTTGTCAATGATCTGATTTTTAGTTTAGCAAATTATAGAAAAATAATTTTAATATTATGTGAATCTAGTATCAATTTAATTAAAAAAAAAGAGGAATATATATATTTTTTATGTTAAACAATTTTTTCTAAAGTATTATTCTTAAATTAACTTATCTTAATATTATATTAATTTTAGCACGAATATTACATATTCTTTCTAATTAGTTGCAAATTTTTTTATTAATAAAATAATGATTATGCATTAAAAACACGTGTAATATTTTGTATAAAACAAAAACAATGCAACTACAATTTTCCTCTTATTCTTTCTTCCCAACCACTAGTGAGTTATTTTTAGTTTGAATTAACTTTGATGAGGGGAAGTAGAGGGACATTAAATTTTATTTCAAATGTTATTTTAATTTTACTTTTTGTATTTATTAAATTATTTTTTTTAATTCAATATTGTGAAATAAAACCATTGTCTAGAATGAAAATGGAACCTTTCACAAAATTTAGACACAAAAATTAAAGTTAATCAAGGTTTTGATCAACTTAAAAATACATTTGTTGAACTTGGAGGTCTACTCTATATTTTATTGGCCATTCCACTTGAAAACACTACCACTTCCATTAGCCATGGCTATAATGAATTATGTGATATATCTAGATATAGAGTTAATATGAGAGGGTACTGCTCAAATTACATTTATATAAGAGGTAAATATTTTGCATATAACCAAAGAAATGATTCTTCAGATTTTTGACTCTAAACCCATTCACATAACCAACAAGTTCCTCAATCTGTTAAAGAGACATTTATATGAAATGGTGAACATTCCAACGATGCACATTCCAACCATGAAAATACTACTCAATGAACAAGTGGTTTATGGGATTTGATAGACTCCCTACAACAATAAGTAAGTTCCCTAGTAGTTCTTTGTAAATTATGGGTCAACTTTACTATGAGTCTTCATTAGGGGATTTTTGAGGTCTAAAATAGGCCTACTAAGAAAATTATAAAATAATAGTGGAAATAATAAAATAAGATTAGATTACATCATCAAATTTTAGAGTGAAAACAAAAAAACAAAAACCTCTATTTTTTTGACCCGTATTTTCAACTTATCTCCATATGAGTTTACTCAAATTTCAAGTAGAAACACTAGTTGGATGAAGAATTTGATTCCTCATCCAAGGAGTACCCATGTTGCATACTTTTGATGGACCGTGCTACATGAAAAATGAGAAATACATGGAAAACGTGATTGCAATCACGTTTTTTCATGTATTTCTCAATTTTCATGTAATAGGGTCCATCGAAAGTATGCAACATGGGTACTCCTTGGATGATGAATTAAATTTTGCATCCAACGAGTATTCTCACTCAAAATTTGAGTAAAAACTTAGGGAGATAAGTTGAAAATACGAGTTGAAAAAGTAGTTTTATTATTTTTAATCTTTGTACTTTATTACTCCAAAAATAGTGAATCATCCCCCATGGTTGAGACCATCTTCTTGAATCCTATTAATTCTTTTAAAGTTTATTTTGGTTGTACATTTTTCTTAGGAGGCCCATTTTAGACCTCAAAAATCCCCTAATGCATGTCACTTATTTTGAGATTGGTGAATTTTAGGGGGTTCATCTTTGCTTTTATTTCATTGTCCTTTACTAAAGTTAAGTACAAATCATTTTGTAATATTATATATGAAACAAGCTAAGGTGCATTTTTAAAGACATGGGAGAAAGGCAGGGGTACTTACAACTATAAAGTGGGATAGTCAAAGGTCAGTTAAAATAGTCAAATAATCTGATTTATCATGCAACATTAAAATACATTGAAATTCAACATCATTTTGTAGGAAAAAAAACTCAAACAAAAGTGACTAATTTGAAGTATTGTAATATGAAAATATGGATGATATATTCACTAAGTCTTGGCAAAAGGAACAATTCATAATATGTATAGATATGCTAAAGTTAATAGAGAATTCATTTCTCCATTTGCCAAAAATGTTAACAATAAATGCAGAAATGTAATTGCTATGATATTGTTATATATATTAGAATTGAGTTTTGTAGATAGCTTATTATAACAACCATGATGAAAATTCCATGTAATAAAAATTAATAAAGGAAAAATAATAACCGTTGTTGATGGGACACTTATTCCAAGTTGAATGTTGAGTAAGACATCCTAGTGTGGGTGTTCATTTGGTTATTAGTGACTAAGGAAATTGGCAAAGGCAATGGCTAAGGCTTTGGAAAGGTAAAATGACATTTTTGGCACATTTATTTATGGAAATAATGGAAATTAGGAGAAACGGGAAGTGAAAAGTCACAGGTTGCATGTGAGGAGGAAGTTGAAGGGAAATAATGGAAAATGAAGAAAATAGAGGCCTCATTCATAAAAAGACTTTCGAGGATCAGTTGGTAACCTTTTTTCAATATAGTTTTGGAGCTCTCTCATTATTATTTCTCTCTCATAATCTTAGATACTTAGATTTTTCTTGGAACACTCTTAGAGAGTGTGACATACTTGGGATTTTGGAGCAAGAAGGAAAATTAAGAGTAGAAACGTAGAAGAGGACATCAGGATCAACAACTACAGTGGGTTTTGCTTGCAGGTACCGAGTTTCATGTATGTTTTCCTCACTAGTTTTGGCATGCATGACATATGCATGTGGTTTGTTAGTTATAATTTGTCATTGGCATGGAGGACGGTTGAGAATGAGAGTGGATTTTCTTAGCCTTGCCATTTCCTGGATAGCCATGGAAATTGTCGGTTTATTTCTTTGTTTGTTTTGGTTGGTTCTCATGTTTCCTTAGCTTGGGTTGAGTTACTAGTTCCTAGAGCCTTGGTTGGAAAAACACTCTGGAACTCTGTAATAGTTTGGTTTGAGTTATTAGTCCTACAGCCTTGGTTGGAAAAATGCTTTGGAGTTCTTGGTGGTTTAGTTACTAGTCCTCGAGCCTTGGTTGGAAAAATTCTCTTGAGCCCGGTATAAGTTGTGGGCTGAGTTACTAGTTCGAGAGCCTTGATTGTAACAAACATTCTAGAGACCTGGAAGGCTTTGATATAGATCGATATGATGATGGTTTTGTGATGTCTAACTATTAGGTGGAATCAATGTTTGATGGGTTGAGGTGGATGGCCTTTGGAAGCCCTGAATGGTTTTGGATTGATGTGTTCTATGAGATTCCACGTTCATGCTTGGAATATGGAATAGGGATGAATGACTGAAGAGAGATTTGGCTCAACCATTTTACGGTTGGGTGGAACGTGGAAGTTCCATCCCGGGTTTGGATTTTGCATCATCAATATGAGGTTATTTCTCCTTGTATTTCTATTAGTATTATATTGGTTTATATGTGGATCATATGGTTTTGATTTCATTGGTATTTATGTTGCTATTATGTTGGTTATGTATGTCTTTTATGACAGTAGTTATGTATGGCTCTCATCATGTTTTACATGTAAGTGAATGAACAATGTATCTATGAACTAATGGATGAAATGGTAGTTAATGTGTTGAGGCATCAATGCCTCTTAGCGATTCTTAGTTAAGTGTGAGACCCCTATGTTGAGATATGTTATTTACACCTATAGATTACATATTCGTGATATGTTTGACGAAATCCCTGCCATGGCTAGTATGGATCCAATCAAGATCTTATTCAAGTAGTTTCTTTTGTACTATCATTTCCCTCTTATTCTACTGTTTTGAAGGTGCCATTCAATTCTAGGCAGTGACATGGGTTATGGGTCTGAAAAAGTGGCTCAAATCCTGGGGACGTTGGCACAACAATGAGAAAAATATTCCTTGGACATTGGCATGCCTATAGCATGGGAGCGTCCAAAGTCTCCTGGACACTGGCAGACCTATAACATGGGAGCGTCCAGGGGTCAAGTGGTCCAAAATGTTAGTGGCGCTCAGGGGTTGGTTGGCAGAAAGGTTGGGTTGATTCATGAGGGTCCTAATATTAATGTTGAAGGTTTGTATGGTGTGTTTCTATCGGTTCCACTTTATTAACATGATTTAGGAGGTTGAATCATATCATAGTGACCTCTCATTGCATGTTTACCCTCGCTGGCCGATTTCTTGGGTAGATGTGGGAGGAGGGTGTTACACTTATAGAATCTATTAAATAAGCAACAATAAGAAAACTCATTGAGATAAATATATGTCCAACTCAATTTTAGTTTTTAAGGGACTCATTGATTTAATATATGAATAAAGAACCATCTCTTTCTACATATAATCTCATTTGTTGTGTGTTTACCTTTTTCATTTATTAGTTAGCATACATGTTCACTCTTCTTCATTCATATTATTTTTTTCATTTCATGTTGAACTTAGAATCCATTCCCTCCCTTTCTATGGCCAAAAGGTTGAGAGGTGTGCTCATTTTAATAAAGCATGTTACACGCATGCAATTCTATCAATAGTTTCTCTATCCATTGAAGCTTTATCATGCTAGGTCATTAGGTGCTAGTAACACCATAAAACTAGAGTAGTCACTAGCCTAACTAAGGTCAAGTGATTGTGGAAAAGTTTAAAAATCAAATTATATGCATTCTTAAGTAACAAATTGTTTTAATTTTGTTGCCCCAAAAATCAATGCCTTAAATTGTTGTATCTATAATCCCAATTCATATGCACTCAATCATAATTTTCCATACATTTTGAATCCTTAATCTACCACTATAAATTCTGAGTCATGTGATTTAGTTATATTGGTCAGCAAGATAGAAGAATACATTTTAATAGGGCTATAGGGGTAATGATTTTCAAAACTATCTCATTTTTAAAATTTTAAATTATTATTATTTATTATTATTATTTTTTTTATTTAATTGTATATATTGTTAATCTATAAGTAATGTGTTTTTCAAACTGTGGTTCATGGTCACTAAGTGGCTACTACATCCACAGGTAATAATCTGACCAAATCCACCCAAAGGGATCTACTCGCCGACTTATCTGGTCAGGTCTAACCCCAAGGGCATTGAAGAGATTTGACCCCATGACCTCCAAATTGGAAGGGTACTTAACAACATGAACTTGACCAATTGAACTATCCCTTGGGCTATTATAAATAATGTTAAATTAAACCAATATTTTCTATTATATTTAATAAATTTTAGAGGCTAATCTTTGCCCATTGGGCTAATTTTCCATGATTTTTCTACAAAAAATATTCGCCAATTTATGTAAAAGATGATTCGCCCAAAATTTAGAATATAAAATTATTTTACCATAAAAATCACCAACATTATATAGAAACTATATATAAAATCATTATAAATTTGGATAATTTTACAAATATATCAATACACATTTTATAGTTTGCATATTAGGAATTAGTGAAATTCGCCAATGTTTTAAACTTCAAAAAAAAATTCCATCCTTAAAATTTTCCTTGCGCTTATGATCTTTTTCATTTTCAATTTTATAGTATCATATCTTAATCTATATTTATCGGATTTGATTAACCTTTACAACTATCAATTATCTTGATAACGGATACATACTATTTTAAATAATACTGAATATATATATATTAATTTAAAAATATTATAATTTATTATTATAAATATTATATATTATTTATATTTTATTATATTTTTATATTAACTATTTATTATTATGAAATTAAATTATAATATCTTCTTATGTTAATATATTATTAAAGGCTATTTATCTACCAGCCAAAAGCATAAATCACTAATAAACTTTTACCCTTTTTATTATTTGAAATATTTTGCTAAAACCGACACATATTCTTATAGTTAGTATTGCAGTAAATTATTCTGGCAGGAATTTTATGTGCAAAGATGTGCTTTACGCTGGTGATTCACCCATAAACGGAGTAACAAGTACGTAGGCGTTAAGATTAATAAAATTTGAAGTTCATGATATGGCATCGAGGTCGTCCTCCAGACAGTTTATTGAAAACGCGGAGTAGGCATGGATTGAAAGTCAATTCGCACGGGAATCTCTAATTCAAAGTAAAACTAACCATTAATAGAAGCCTTGAGTTTTAAAATTTGTATAAAACTTTCATAAATGAATGCTCCACTTAGTATTTGTAAACTCTCGGATTGTCACAATTTTTAATCAATATAATAACTTTCACGTCTAAAACAAAAACGAGAAATGAGAATGTAAAAGCATTTTAAATTTTTAATAATTTAAAGTTTTGAATTTTTAATATTGGTAATAAATTGAAACGAGAATGTAAAAATAATTTAAATTTTTAATAACCTAAAGCTTTAAATTTTTCCAATCAATTTTTATGGGTATTGAATAGTGAAAATTTTAATCTTTATCTTTTCGTCATTTACAAGAGAAAAAATGTTAAAGATTTTGTTTAGCAAAATTTTGATATTCATGCTAGTTTCTATCTAACCAAATCTTATTATTCATGTTGATCATCAGAGAATTTGCACTCATGACTGTCGGCCAGTCATGGACATCCGACATAATGCTGGTGCAATGTAAGGTAGCTAATGCCAGATTTTTATGCTAGGAAAATGTAATTATGTGTTCAGGAAAATTATGGATTCGGGCCCATAAGAGGGGAGATCCTGGGCCAACCGCCCGCAAAACTATTCAGTGACACTCGACCCATGTTTCTACAACAAAGTTGGGAATCAACATGTGCATGAAAATAACTTTTGTGAAACCATTATTCTTCCCTTGACGGTATGAATAAGTGGAAGTGGTGGAATACGACACTTGGATGGATCGACAACCATCTATAACACAATTGAAACAACCTGTGTGCAAATGGAATTTCAAGCTATTGTTAGAATCTAAACAAGAGATAAACACATATTTCTCTACACATTTTCGTTAATTTTATGTGGCAGCTCAAGTTTCTATCACGTAAAATTCCAAGCGATGTGCGTAAACATGAATCGACTAGTTATTGGATTGAATCTAAGTGCTAGATTTCCACTGTACAATCAACATATTGTGGTCTCAGATCCAAACTGTGGCCTCTCTTGCAGATCAACACACCAATACATGCAAATCCGCTTCTCTTCATTCCATTTGAGGTTTGGATTGGTTATATCCTTCTTCTGTTAGATTTACTTTGTGGTTTTCCTAATTATTTTAAACCTTAACCAAGATGTACTCCTTTGTAAGAAATTGAAAATAAAGCACAGCGGAACTTATTGAAAATAATGCACAGCGGAACTTACTTGAGTTGTTGGCTCTTGAATCCTTCCAAGAGCTTGCAATCCTTTTCTCTGGCAATCCTTGATAGAGTATCAAGTCTTCAATGGAGCAGACTAATTTTTCTGAGTGATTGCATGCCTTGGAGACTCAGCCCTTTTATAGCAGTCCCAATCCTATGGTAGCCGAAATTTGGCTGTCAATTGACAGCTAAATTTCAGACCCAATCCTAGGGCAGCCGACACTTGGCTGTCCAGATTTCTTGACAGCCAAAATTCGGCTCTCAAGAATTTATTACTGCTATTATTCAATCAATTATAATCGGTCCATTAACAATTATAATTGATTAACAATATTCTATATGTATTTGTATCCAAATCCTTATTTAAATACGTTTAATGCCATAACTTAATTAATCACATTATTTGGCA
>APFE030990476.1:34025-61643 GCA_000404065.3 Pinus taeda
ATTACATAAACGTAATCTTGCTGACAGTATTTGATATCATAATCATAATGCACGCATGTCCAACCTAATTATTGTAATTAGACGTCTCTAAATCCAACATCTTCAACACAAAGATAAGACTCTGCAGCTTTGCTCTGAGTCTGTCTATGTAGCCCATCTTTGAATCCCTTATATAATTTTCAAATTTCAACTTTTTGGTTATTGATCATTTTGCAAGAAAAATCATGTAATAGCTATATTTTTTCCAGAATGGGCAAGTACTATTGTGCGCACAATTAGAATGGTTCTCAGTGAAAATCATGAAGATGCTGAATTTTCCGGAATGGACAAGTACTATTCTGTGCGGCATTATAATGACTTTTACTGAATATCATAAAGATGTTGAATTTGACAGTATTTAGATGAGGAAGTTAGAACTTGTTGATACCGAAGGTTCTGTCTCCCAACTCATTCTGAGGAGAGTGCAATATCCAAATCTTATATAGCTTTGTTGGAAGGAGTGTCTGTACTCTTCCCTGTCTTCCTGGATTCCATGGAGAATCCAAAGGTTCTTCAATTGTGCAACGACACATTAGAAACATTGTGGCAATAAAAATCATAGGTAAATTTAAATTTGTTGCGTAAATTTTCATTGGTTTAGTGACTATTAACGTCACCAATCTTTATGTGTTGAGTGATAAACTGAAATTTGTTGCAATGCATGTTCAGGTAAACTGAAATTTGTTGTGTAAAATTTTGTGTATCTAGTTACTATTAATTTCCCATGGTTGTGTATAGAGTGGCTATTAATATCACCATGATGTTTGTGTTTTGTAGTTGTTGGTTTGTTTGGAGGAGTGCTGATAGCTACATCTATGCAACCGAAGAGAATAAGGGAGCTGCCCCAACTGATAAATCATCAACGACTATCAGTTTCAGGTTGTCTTTAGTTAAATTAGCTTCCTACTATCAAGAAATTGAGATACTAGTATCTCTACAGGAGTTGCAGATAGTCAAATGTGTGAAGGTGAAAAACGTATCAAGATTGACACAACGGATGAGGGGGTTGGAGCTTGTGGAAAAGCTTCAGAGGCTCTCTATTAATGAGTGATTTGAGTTAGAAGAGTTGTTGAGTATCAAACATTGATACGTATGGAAGCGTTGCAAGGAAGAAAGATTTGTGAAGCTCAAGAGCATCAAGGGGTTGGAATCTACGACAAAGCTTCAGATGCTAAGCGTTATTGGGTTCTTTGGGTTAGAATAACTTCCAAGTATGGAAACATACATTAGTATATCTAGAAGAGCTATGTGCAAACAAATGTGTGAATATAAAGAGTATCAAGGATTTGGAGGTTGCGACAAAACTTCAAAAGTTAAGCATTAATGGGTGCTCTGAGTATAGCCTGATGGATTATGCAGAACTCAACTTCTGTCTTTGGGTCGAATCTCGGCATGAACATTTCCCATCAGCCGGATTCCGCCAAACTCATCTTGTCTCAGTGTCGAATCTGGGCCGAATCTCAGCGTGAACATTCCCCATCCTGTCAGCAAGTATGCGAAGCGACTTCCGCCCAACCCAATCTCTTTACGCATGTCGTATTTTAATGGGACAAAGGAGGACAAAAATTGAGCATGGGATTGGTTGGGGTGAACAGTGTTTGCCCAACCAACTCCATAGAGGGATCACTTCAATGTAACAAGAAAAATAACAATAAAACAACTAGTCGTTTCTTTTTAAATTAGTACAGGAGATTCAACCTTTTATATTTAAGGCTATAACGTTATTTATTTTGTATTATTTGTATTAGTGTAGCTATTGTTTATTAGATTGTAATCAACATATTTGTCTTGAACTTGTACTCCGTAAAATTATTTGCATAATGAATGATCTTTTTACCCCACTTGCTTTGTTCGTCCTCCATCAGATATTCCAGGACACCAAAACTAAAAAAAACCTCCAACCTCTAGGTGACTCTCTTCATGTTGAAACTATGGACCTCAGATGTTGCCACTCTTGATTCTTTTCATTATGGATCAAGAATTAAAAGAGATGTCATGAGCTCGTGGTATTAGGATCATGGTATGGGACCATGGTATTTGCATAAAGTAATATTCTAAAAATAAGTCTAAGAAGGTGGTCAAAATGGTATGTTGGATGGTTGAAAAAATTAGAAATCTCAATGGGAAAGGGGGAGCATAGTACCTATATATATATAAGTTGTTTTTGTTCTTGGCTTAATATGTATGTTAGATAACAACCTTCTACAGTTCCGAGCTAATTGGTCAATGGTATGCCGATCATTTTGTATCAATTTATATGATAAGGTTGTCAACAACGATCAATATTTAAGCAATGTGTACTATGTTAAATTTTTATTTCATTTCATTTTTAATTTATTTTCAACATGTCAAATCCAACAATAGATAATTAGTGTAATCAAACTTTTTAACTGATTAGAAAATACTTTAATAATATTTCATTTTATGTTTACTTTTTTTAAAGAAATGTCATATATAACCACAAATAATTAGTGTTTCAATTTTTCTGATCAAAATTGCTCATCAGAAACTAAACCTTACATTTATACTAAGTGTTGCTTCAACTCATTTAAATTAGTCAAAAAAAACTAAACTAAATGTAACATTTATTTTTTGCATACAAGAGCAACACTTAAATGAGTGGAAGGATGCATTAGGAGAATTTTGAAGTTTAAAATGGGTCTCTTAAGAAAATTATAAAATAATAGTGGAAATAATAAAATAAGATTAGATTACATCATCAAATTTTAGAGGGAAAAAAGAAAAAACTACTTTTTTCAACTCGTATTTTCAACTTATCTCCCTATGGGTTTGCTCAAATTTCAAGTGGGAACACTCATTGGATGCATAATTGGATTTTTCATCCAAGTATTACCCATGTTTCATACTCTAGATGGACTCTGCTACATGAAAAATGAACAATACATGAAAAATGTGATTGCAATCACATTTTTTTCATGTATTTCTCATTTTCCTTATAGCAGGGTCTATCGAAATTATACAACATGAGTACTCCTTGGATGATGAATTAATTTTTGCATCCAAATAGTACTCCCGCTCGAAATTTTAGTAAAACCTTAGGGATATAAGTTGATAATACAAGTTGAAAAAATAGTTTTATTATTTTATTAATTTTTAATCTTTTTAGTTTTCACACAAAAAATGGTGAATCATCCCCCACGGTTGACATCATCATCTTTAATCCTATTGGTTCTTATAAAGTTTATTTGGTTGTACATTTTTCTTAGGAGGCCTATTTTAGACCTCAAAAGTTCTCTAATGTGTGCAGAAGGGGAACATGGGGAAGTACTTGGTGTTATAATTTCTATTAAATGACATAGAATTCCTTGTCTAGCGAGTGTTGTTAGTCGACGACCATCATCAATTTTAAATGATGCAGTATGAGTTTGTCCTCGGGAATTAGTTTTGTGTCCACATTGTGTCGAGTGATTGGCCACGGTGACTTGGTGATAATGTTCAAAATATATTTTCATTCACAAGATAAAATAAGATAAACTAAATGCAACACTTGTTTTTGGAATACAAAAACAACACTTGAATGTGTGGAAGCAAAATGTGCAGAGGGGAATGTGTAGGGACAAAAGTATGTAAGAATAAAGATTTAATCTTTTCTTTTCACATAGGTACCTCCATGCATGCTTCTTCCACAAAACAATTTTTAATTATAGTAAGAACAAATGGTTGTTTCATAGCTATGACATTTTTGAATAACTATGACATTGTACGTAGGTATCGAAGTTAGGATGTGTTCAGAAAGAGAACATGAGGAAGTACTTGGTGTTAGACTTTATGTTAAATGAAAAATAATTCCCTGACTCACAAGTGCCAATAGTTGGTGGCCATCGACAATTTTAAATGATGCATTTTGAGTTCCTCCTAGGAAATTAATTCTGCAGTCACATTCTGTCGGATACTCGATCACGGTGACTATGTGATAATGTTCACCAAAATATCTTTACATTCACAAGATAAAATAAGATAATTTTTCTTTGTGTCAATACCAAGATGCTTCATATTTTAGATTGTGCTTTGAATACTTATATAATGTGGGTTTTTTAATATATGATTTTTAAAAGGTGTGTGGAGGTAGAAATATGTATGAAGGTGCAAAAGTCAAGATCTGTGAAGAAGGGGAACATGGGAGAGGGAGGCGGGAGGTAGGGTGGAGTAGTTGATGTTAGGTTGTTAAATGGCATATAAATCCATGTCTCCTGAGTCCTGCTAGTCAACGCTCATCGAAAATTTTATAGGATGCATTGAATTCATCTTGAGAAATTAGTTTCATGTAATTCCCTAATCATGTTGTGTGAAGTGTTCGGCTAGGCTGACTTGGTCAATGTCTGGATGCTTCAATTGGTGCACAAAGGCAATAATATGTATGAAGGTGCAGAAATGTAGGTGTGCAAATGGGGAACACAGGGAGATTAACTTGGTCCCAATCATTCATCAACCATCTCACTTGAGATCTCATATTCCCCTCCTCAAGTAAGGATATCAGTACACTTTCCACCCTGGTACCTATCCAAGTGGTCCATTCCACAACTTAATGATTCCATGTGCCATTACACTACATTTATGCTTGATAAAAGTATTAAGGCATAAAAATAATCCGTGCTCTTATACAACATGTATGCCCAAACAACAAGTCTTACAACTCCCTAGGGGAATACACCTACCTTGTGCCAAAACCCTTAGGGTGTTCACATGCTACATGTTGACTCCTTCATTAAAATTCAACACCATTGATTCCATCTCCATTTTCGCATCATACCAACCCTCTCTATCTCGCTATTCTTACCTGATCCATACCTTGACCTAGGTTTTTCTCACTACTTGACCTCATTATTGTTATATTTTATCAATCCAGTCCAAAAACTTGATTTTACTTTATTCTTTGTATACCTACAAAATACACAACCCTTGTATTTTCTAATGAACCAATTCATTCACAATATCTAACATTTTATTTGTAATTGTCAGAGCCCCACATAGCTTCGTCTTTTATCTTGACACTAGGTTCCACAACAACATGTTTTATTTGTCGAATTACTTGACATTCATCTTCTGAACACTATGGCCAATGCCATCTCCATCTTCCACTAAGAAGACCATAGTTCTCAACAAATCCTTCATTTGTACCACATGGAAATCCAATTTCCAACCATCACTTGGGAGTAATAAACTAGCTCTTCACATATTTCATGTCATAAAAAATAAACAAATTTACAAAAAAAATTAGAATGAATATACTTTACCTGCATGAAATTGAGGAGTTTCACACCACATCAATCGCTCACACGTAAGTCAACCAAAATAAGTCATTTATTCATATAAATTTTTTCACATTACAATACACACTGCACTTCTTTATTGTAGGTAGGTCGAAGCCATAATACACCAAACAAAATGATAGGCACAGGTAAAGTTTGTACAAGCACATACATGGTCTCAACCATGGCTGACGTAGCATGAGTTTCAGATACCAAGCTTAGACATTATTTTTTAATACATATTCTAAGTTGCAAGCTAAATTTCCAAATATGTGGCCATCAATTTATATGTCTAGGGATCATTCATGCGACTGTATGTCACTTCATCTACCACCATATTTTGTTTATTGTTTTTTTTTTGAAGCTCCAATGATTTCTATTGAAAACATTTGTCACTTTCCACCATTATCTTTATGGATTAATTGATCTTAGTGACCTAATCTAAATCTTCGTTTCTACACTTTGTACAACTTTCTACATACATACATAATCAGGTCATCCATGTTCATACTCAAGTCTGGCTCTAATACTAGTTGTTAGGATCATAAAATGAGAGAAGTGGTGGTGTCTAAAGACACCGCTTTGGGATCCCGCGGACCAATGAAGGACCAATTAACATGGAGTTTTTGGACCTTTAAATAAGCTACATTGGAGATGAATACCATGGGCTTTCATAAACCTGGAGCCCCAAAAACCACTGGTAACTTGATCAAATCAAGTTTACTCAAGCCACCCAACAATTTTACCATCAGTTGAGAGAGATGAGTATCATGGTTTCATATTTAAGCATGTATTTTATATATTCGTAAACAAAATAAACATGATCAACTGAACCATTCACACAAAGAGACAACTTAGAGACAATTCAAAAACAAAAAAGAAAATAAACCAAATTACCAAATATACTTAAAAAAACCCATAAGAAAAAAGCACGAGCATGACCATGCTACTGAATAAACAATAATAAACAAGCCAAAAAAATGTTGAATACATAAGAATCCAACATGAAACTAATGCAATGTTTCTTTTGTTTTGAAAGGATTTATAGGAGTTCGATTTCCAATGGTCACCAACTCTACTCAAATTTAAATTATATTAAATATTTTTTTTGAGCTGAGCATTGTTGCAACATTTAAAATTCACGTCCATACTTTTCAAAATACTACATCATGGTGTGACCCCATTACTATGTTAACCATTAAATCATGTCATGCTTTCATTCAAACTTGGAAGTTAACTTGATTTTAAATATTTAGTTAACAAATTATAAACTATGTTGAATTATTTTATGGAATTCATAAGCAGTTTACCACAAGGTACACTCCACAGCAAAATGGAGTCGCCGAAAGGAAGAATAGGACACTCATGGATATGGCGAGGAATATGTTAAAGACAAAGCATTTGCCAAATGATTATTTGGCTGAAACTGTACACTATGCATCGTATATTTTGAACAGGTGTTCTACAAAAGCAGTCATGAACAGAGTGCCAAAAGAAGCATGGAGTGGGAGAAAGCAAGGACTCACCCACATGAAAGTTTTTGGATGTATAGCTTATGCACACATTCGAGATCAGCTAAGGAAGAAGTTGGACAACAAAGGGGAGAAATGTATTTTCATTGGATACAGTGAGGAATCCAAAGCTTACAGGTTATATAACCCATCCACGAAGAAGTTTTTTGTGAGTAGAGATGTTCAATTCATTGAGGAGGAAGCTTGGGATGGAAGCATAGAGAAAATAGTGAATGTTAAAAACAATTTGTCTCATAATGAAGATGATGAGGAGATGGCTGAAATACATCCCCAAACAGCAGCTTTAACACAAGGGCAGCAAGAGACACCTTTGAGGAGAAACGAGAGTGCTTCTCCAAGCACATCACAAGGAGGAAATTCAAGTGCATCTTCAAGCACTTGTACACCAAAAGAAAGAGGTAAGAAGTTCAGAAATTTAAGTGACATTTATGAACAAGAGGCAACAAATGAAGGTATGAATTCTTTGTTTGCTTTATATTCTCATGTTGATGACCCTATTCATTTCGAAGATGCAATTAAGGATAGGAAATGGATAGAAGCTATGGATGAGGAGATCAATGCCATAGAAAGAAACAACACATGGGATTTGGTTGAGCTACCAAAAGGTAAAGAAGTCATTTGAGTCAAATGGGTTTATAAGACCAAGAGTAATGCTGAAGGCAAAATAGAAAGACACAAGGCAAGACTTGTTGTCAAAGGATATAGACAACAATATGGGAGAGATTATGAGGAAACTTTTGCACCGGTTGCTAGAATGAAAACCGTGAGAGCAGTGCTGTCCATAGCAGCACAAAACAAGTGGAAAGTTTACCAAATGGATGTGAAGTCAACATTCCTAAATGGAGTGTTAATGGAAGAGGTTTACATTGAAAAACCTCTAGGCTATGAAAAGAAAGGCCAATAGCACAAAATGTGCAGATTGAAGAAAAATCTTTATGTGTTGAAGCAAGCACCAAGAGCGTGGCACATTTGGATAGATTCCTATCTATAGGAAAATGGGTTTGAAAAGTGTGAGGGAGAACCCACCCTCTACATCAAAGAAAAAGATGGTAAAATTATTGTTGTGTTATATGTTGATGATGTTATTTTCACAGGTAATGATGATTATCTTATTGAAAATTTCAAAGGAGACATGAAAGAGGAATTTGAAATGACTGACATGGGTTTGTTGAGATACTTCTTGGGAATATAAGTAGAACAAAATGGAAATGAGATTTTTATCTCACAAGAGAAATATGCAAACGAAGTGTTGGAAAGATTTAATATGCAGGACAATAAGGCAACGATCACTCCCACAGTGATGGGATTAAAACTCAGCAAAGAGGACAACAGCAAGGATTTTGATCCTAGTTTGTATAAGAGCATAGTTGGCAGTCTCATATATTTGACTGCAACTAGGCCAGATATAATGCATGCTATTAGTTTAATTTCTAGATTCATGGAGAGGCCAAAAGAAGCACAATGGCAGGCAACAAAGAGAATTTTGAGGTATGTTAAAGGTACTAAAAGGTTTGGCATTTTATATACTACTTCAGAATATTCAGATTTAATTGGATACACTGATAGTGATTGGACTGGAAGTGTAGATGATTAAAAAAGCACATCTAATTATATTTTTCACATGGGTTCAAAAGCCATTTCATGGGCTTCTAAGAAACAACCTATTGTAGCGTTGTCTACAGCAGAGGCAGAATATGTGGCAGCTACAGCAACAGCATGTCAAGCAGTTTGGATGAGAAGAATGTTAAGAAGTTTATGCCAAGAGCAAGCAAAAAGAACAATGATTTTTTGTGACAATAGCTCAGCGATTGCATTATCCAAGAATTCAGTTTTTCATAAGAGAACGAAACACATTGACACAAAGTTTCACTACATCAGAAAATTGGTGAACAATGGAGAAATTGTCTTAGAAGATTGCAGACATTCTGACCAAACCATTGGAGCAGAAAAGTTTTGAATTTTTGAGGAAATGTCTGGGTATGACTGATAACCCAGAAATTAAAGGGGAGTGTTGAAATATAATTCCAACTGCACATTTAATTTAGCTGAAAACCACCTGCTTTTTATCGCACCTCTTTTTGCCAAAAGTTGTTTTTCCCCGGGAGGCTCCGATCACACCGACCAGCTGACGCATGTCCACAGTAGGGTTTCAAAACCACCATTTCCCTGGCCGGTAAAGTTCGACAGATAGGGACCTCCGGGGGATTGCATACAACGGTTCGATTAAATCAATGGTCGTGTACATGCCTACACTAGAGCAATTTAATACTTTAAGTGACGTGAAAGTTTTTGTTTTTTTATAGCCGTTTAACAGTAAAATAATTAATGAATTTACTCCGGTCAGCAAAGGTTGGTAAAACTTTAATTTTACTATTTGTTTGGTAAAACTTTAATTTTACTATTTGTTTAATTCACGGAAAATATTGGCATAGAGAAATGTTTTAAATTTTAATGTTTTTTATTTACGGGTTTAGTTCTAGTTTTTAGAACACAAGTAAAAACATATGTTATGTTATGTTTTTTATTGCATATGAAGTGTAATGTAAGTGAGGCATCGCCTGAGAGGATATACACACAACATTCTGAGGTAAGTTTTTTGGTTGTTGTTCAATGTAACGTAATGAAAGTGGAGGCGCGCCATAAGAAAAAGGGGAAGAACACACAAAGTGCTAATGACTGTATGAAATTTTTTTTGTTGAAATGTATGTAACAACAGGGCATATGTAAAGAAATTTTACACAACAGTAAATGTAAATTTTTACACACAAAGCAGTGTAATTTTGTGCAAGAAGAAACAGAGTATTTTTTTGGAAGTTCTTGGCGAATCCTTCTCAGAGAGAGGAAGAAATATGTAACAGACAGTTTATTAATGAATAGAAAGTTTTTATGTGTGTTGCTGAAACTCTATTCCCTAGATAAATTTTTTTTGCTTCCCTGTATTAAAATCCTGTGCAAAATAGAATATCATTCTCTGTTCAGTAATTGTTTGAAATTAGCAAAAACTTCCATCAAAACCAACTACAAAAACTCTTTCAATATTCTTAAAAAAACCCTCCCACTTTCATTCTGAAATTATTTCTCAAACCATGAAAATTTTGCGTTCATTAAAGAAAAATGTAACGAACTTATAACTTGTAAATGGAAAAGATTCAAATAAGAGAGAAAAAAACCCAGCCAAAATAGACAGATCCGAGGATGCTCGAAAAACGTCCATTAATTTGTGATTTGAAGGCGAGACAAAGTGTCTCTTTGTTAATTACGCCCACGGTAAAATATTGCACAGTGCACTTTCCACGAGACGGTTAGAAATTCCGGTGTATCCCTCTGGGAGGATTAGAGATTCCGGTGAATGCACCGACTTAGATTTCATGTATACTTATTTATGTTCTTTGCATCCGGCAACAAAATAAAATGGGGCTGCAGACCCATTCACACATGGTAAATCAAAAATAAAAGAGAAAATGAAATCAATCAAAACATCCCATACAATAAAAGAAAACCACTAAAGAAAAACAATGAGCATGGCAATGCTAATAAACAAACAAGTCAAACCAAATCAACACGGTAACACCGCACACTAAATACGCTGAGATGAAACCACTGTTGCGCGTGAATTTGCTTCTGGAAAGCGCTTTAAATATGCTCAAATTTCCAACGGTGACCAACTCTACCCAGATTTAAATTAATTTAAAACCTTTTTGATGGGGGCATTTTTACCACTCTCAAATCCACATCAAAATCTATATCAAGTTATGCTGTGCGACCGTTCGTTTGAATACGCTATAAATAAATATTTAGCGGAGATATCATGATTCACAAATTTTCACCCGCTTTAAGTTTTGTGGTTTAAGATTAAAGTTTAAATTAATTTTCACCCACTTTAAATTTTGTTGTTCAAGATTAAAGTTTAAATTTTAGCATTGTTATAGGGTTACTATAATACTTCACGCCACAAAATTCATAATTGCAAAGCCTTGGAAAAAGGAAGTATTGGCACTCTAACATAAATATTCTTTTTCTAGGCCCATCAAACCATGTTAGCTTGGAACAGGGTTTGCAAATTTAGCCTCAGTAACGGGAAAGCTTGGATTTTTTTATCTTTTGCTTAATAAATTTAAAGGGGCAAAGATATATTGAATAAATAGAAAATCTGGAAAGATTATCTTTGAACGTGAAGGGACATAATTTCTTTTGAATTTTGGTAGACTCGGAGTTACAATGGATCTAAGCTGGTTTACTTTCAAGATGCTTTAAATGCTTTAATGTGTACATGGAAATTCACTCTTATAAAAATAAGCTATGTTTGAAAAAGGTTTTAAAGAAGAGTAGAGTTTAAATCTGATTTTATAGATATACTTTAAGTTTAAAAGTGGTTTCATCATAATCCTCTTAAGGAAACTTTCTTTTCCTCTCTAATTGATAACTCCATGTTTGAATCACTTATGAGTTGCCATTCAAGCTAGTTAAAAAGTAAATGCCTTGTTGAAACAAATATAGTAATCTAAATCTATGTAATATATTACTATGAGGATATTTCAAAATTAATGATATAAATTTGTTTTATTAAATCATTTTAACTTTGAATTTAGTACAATGATATTTCAAAATTAATGATATTAAATTTATTTTATTAAATCATTTTAAGCCTTTGAATTTATTAAAGTAGGTAAAAAATAATTGAGATGCAAATCCCATAGATGTTTAAATATTTTGAAGTTAAAATTAATTTATTATACTTTTTGAGAAAACGAATTCAAAAGATCTATCATATATATATGGGGTAAACATAAATATTATACCTTTTAACATTAAGTTTTAAAATATATTTTGACTTTTTTGAATGCACAATAAAATAATATTAATTTTATTAAATAATAAATATAAATAACAAAAATATTTTAAGCTTATCTAATATAAATGTCCAAAAAATTAAGATATAAAATTTATTTATATAAAATTCCAAATACCCAATTTCAAATTTACTTAAAAAATATAATATTAAAATCTATATTTAAAAGCTCAAAGCATATTATTTATTAAAAAAATTGAGAATCATCAATATCTTATTACTTACTAATTTGTAATTGGTTAGAGAAATTCTATTATACAAAGTTAATGTACAATAAATATACAGAAACTTATTTTCAAAATTGTGTACAATGAGTATACATCTCAAAAAAACTTATTTCAAATTTATGTACCATGAATATACATACATCTCAAATAGAAAGTTATGTGGAGAATAAAAGCCTAAATAAATCTATGCCCATAAATTAATTATGTGGAAAGTAAAAACCTAAATAACTAAATACCCATAAATCAAAATTTAAAGAGTGAAGGTAAAAATCTCAGATGCATATAATCGATCATACAAACACTACTCTTATAATGGATTATACAAACAGTACTCCTATATTCAATTATAGAAACACTACTCCTAAATTATGTTTTTGTTGGACAACCAGGTACCCTCACATATGCAGATTTCAGATGCGGGTCTTCCTAGTTTATGAACAAGGTAAAGACTATGGTTGTGAAGTGGACTACTCATATCAACATGGATGCCAAAGACGCAATTAGTTGTACATTATTTTTATGTGGGTAAAAATTGTTTCAATTTAACTAAATTTGGAAGGTTGACGTGAAATTGAAGGTGACTCTGAAGGAGATACAAATTTCAGATCCGGGTCTTCCTAGTTTATAAATAATGTAAAGACTATGGTTGTGAAGTGGATTAATTATATGAATATCGATGCAAGGGCGCAACTAGTTGTACATCACTTTTTGTGGACAAAAATTGTTCAATTTAGTTACATATGGAAGGTTGACGTGAAAATGAAGGTGACTTTGAAGGAAAAGTAGATAATTGTGCAACAATTCACTTATATATACGTCAAGATCATGCAACAAGGTCAAGCTCATTTTATCGATAATAAGTGTGAATTACAATTTAGCTACATAGGACGACAAGATATAATATGATGGTGACGGCCATCAATTTGATCACTAGGGTGGTAATAGGGTGGTAATAATTTGGCATTGTTCCAAAAAATTTGAATTTGTAAGCACTCGTTAGAGAAGAGAATGGATGTGATGGTATGCAACATTCAATGGAGAGGTTTATGGAATTTCCATTATGATCGGATGAGTTATAGTAAATATTAAGGCTTTTGGAAGTTCCTTGTTTGAATCCTATGTTTTTGGATGACTTGTAGAATAAACTCAATCTTTATTAAAATTGATGTTATTTCCATTTATGGTCATGATATCTAGTTTATTCCTATTCTAAAATACATTAGGGTTTGGGTAGGTAGACAGATATGTGATCAATATCTACAATGTTCTTCTTTAATCAGTTTGACATCATCTTAAATCACCAAAATTTTGGGAAAATGTCTTTTCTCACAACTCTTTTTCTCATTTTAGTCTAATATTTATGGCAAGTTTGTCAAATTGGACTTGATTGAATCTCAATTTCCTATTACGGCGTATTTACTTTACACTTCTAGAATTTATTCTTAAGATAATGGAATTCAACCTAATCAACTTATAATCCTTCTTCATATTTATGTAGATTATGCTTTATAAAGTAGTGCATTTACTTCATTATTTTCTCCAACCAAGATATTCTATAAAATTCTTTGGATGCCAATCAGAATGCTCATAGAATGTGAGGATGCTTTGATGCTTATGACCCATCCCTAAGGATGAAAGGCAGTGCCTTTTACCACATTTTCCACTGTAAGATCTAAGATTTTAGAAGATAGAGGATCAATTTATGTTCCAATATTAATGGTATGTTCATATCCACAACAATAGCAATTGGTCCATAAAATCATCTTAAATACTCAATATGATAAAGTGGTTTATAATTATAAGTTCTAATATAACCTTTTTAAGCTTGAAAACATCTCATATTTCTAGGCGAATACATAATCCCAGTGTTGCTTTGTTCACAATACCAAATTAATGCAAACCAACCTACTGATATTATTTTTTATATTCATTCTATACAAACTATTTATTAGTTTTCTATCTCATTCCAACTTTAAAACCTGACCATAATGAGTGAGATATTATTGAAAATCTAACATAGCATACACTAATGTGGGTTGTTCATTATAACCAATAACTAGGTGTCAAAGCTTTAACAAGAATGTTTATCTATTCAAAACTAACATGTGTCTATTGTAAATAAAGACAATCTACATTCATACACAATTTAGGAATTCTTTCTTATGTTTTGATCCAACACACTTCATGCTTGAGGATTTGCCACAGGGTATATGGCCCAAAAGTGCCATGTCGAAACCTTGGTTGTGCTTTGGTCGATTGGAAAAACCTCAAATTCAAACTAAGGGAACTCATTGTATCCAATACTACCTTTACCATTGGTGGAGTTACCTGAACACCCAATTGAGTAAGGGTTTCTTCCATGTATGCATTTCCCTTTTCAAGGATTTGCCATATTTCCCTTATAGCATCCACCAACTTCCATTATTTTTTTTTTGGGTTTCGTCAATGTTGTTAAATTAGTGAAAAATATCTTCTCCTTCGTCATTTCTCAGGGCTTGTGATTTAGGGTTTTTGTCTTTCCTTGAGACTACCTTATTTTTCTCAGGGATTTAAAGAGCAGTGGATGCATCCGTTGGGTAAACTTTATACCTCAAATTGAGTTCTTGTAAATGAGGAAAGCTTTTACCATCTTGTAATGTTTTGAGGGATGTGGAGTCCATATTTTGTTGCCATTCTATTGATACAGAGCTCCATTATTGATGGCGCAACTAGATTGTTGAAATTGCTTGCCAAACAGAGACCAATCTTGCATGATGCGCACAAGCCATGAATTTGTTAAAAATTGGATTTTGGAAGTGTGTCTTGGTAGATGTTTTCTCAAATCAATGATGGAAAAAAAAGTAGTAGTGATAGCTACATGGTGGAAAACAAAGGGGTAGATGATTGTAGGCAATGAATATATTAAAAAAGGACACCTTCAATATAGCCAATATATTCATTGTATATGCCACAACTTCCATAATTTTTGTGATATGGACTCTGACCCATTTAGTTTCATACATATGATATGAGAATTTATTTTCAATCTCCAAAAATTTAGTGGATTAAATATTTTCCAATTTAAAATTGAGAGGAGAAAAGCATCGCTTATTCTAACTATTAGATGCTTTTGACTTTTTCTGGCGATATTTTTCTGTCCATTTTGTTAGAAATGTGGTAGCAAGTTTTTGGTGATATTTTTCTGTCCATTTTGTTAGAAAATTGGTAGCAATTTTTTGGAATGATAAGTTTGAGTGGTTTTTTGAGAGCATTGAATCTATATATGCATTCGAAATCACATTTTAAAGAGTAAAAATACATAATTTCGCAAAAAAATCATCACTTGATTACAACTTAAAAAAAGTCTCATGGTTAGATTACTCCAAAATGAATAATTTTAATGTATTAGTGTTCCAATACATTAGAGAGTTTTGTTTTCCAATAAGTGCGAGTTGTACTCAAGTAGCTGTCATTATCATCCCAAGTTGTAATAAACAAGTTTTGAATATGCTATTAGGGTTAATGTGAAAAATGTATTATTTCAATGTATTAGTGTTGTGATCCATTTTTTGAAAGAGTGTTATTTTCCAATAATTATGAGTTTTATGAATGTTGGTGCCATCATTATTGCCATAATCTATCTGATATAAGTTTTAGAAGTTATCCCAAAATATTTTCTATTCCAATTTGTCTAGAATCTAGTAGGGATTTGTTGGAATCACAAGTTTGAGTTGTTAACTCAGTACAATTAAGTGCCCCAAGGTTTTCTGAGTGTTGAATTAATATGTGTTGTCAAAAGCTCATTTAAAAAAAAAATCAAGATTTGACACAAAAAGAATTGGCCACATTCTCGCCAAAAACTCTAAAATGTATAATAGTCAAACGCTATTATTATTCCAACATGTAATAATCAACTTTTGAATATACACTTAGAACTAATGGGAGAAATGTATTATTCTGATGCATTCTTTGAGAAACTATGATTATACCGAGCACAAAACTTTACATGAAATTCCACTGACTAGATCAACTCAATAATTCCTCTTGTTAATAGAGTTGTTACCAAAACCCTTCAATCCAAAATCTCTTTTCCTAGTAGCCTCAGGTGCCTTTCTTTTTTTCCTTATTGGCTTCCCCCCTTTCTTTTGAGACAGTTCAAGAGAACTTTAGGTAGGGAACTGCGTCACCCATAACTATGTTTAACCAAACAGAATGTGGGCTTCCTCAACATAGCTTCCCAAGTGACTTTCATGTTTAGTTACACATATTACTTAAATTTATCAAATTAACAAATATTTATAGATTTGTATACATATTTGGCTTTACAAAACCCACAACTGAAAATTACCAACAATAATTAAATATTTACAAATTTTTACTAGAAATATTACATAAACAAGAAATATTAATTCTTTTTTTTTGCTGAAGCAAGTATGGATCCTTCTATATCATTGAGTCAAAAAATAGTGTACAGTATATACAAACGTCCACCCGACGCCAAAGAAACAAAAAAGAAATAAAAGCTTAAGCCACCAAGGGCTAAACCTGACAACTTTACATCTAAAAATTCGAGCCTAAGAATTAACTAAAAAAACTAAAGTCTATCCCTCGGAAAGCCCGCGAACTTTCGCGTAGCCCCCCTCCGGAAAACCCAAACCAAAAGATTCATCCCATCAAAACAAGAAGATCGACGACAGAGGAGAAAGACACATAGCCAAAGAGACCGATGATTAATGGTCCTGCCCCACCAAGTTGCTCTATCCAGGTCAACCGTTGATTCACTACAACCGAATCCAACGGGTGAGAATGATTTCGGACGGGATAAGAAGGTGCAACTTTAGTCAGCGATGGAGGGCAGTTTTTGAAACCCCCACCCTGCCACGTGTTGCAGGATGAATGGGATCGCTGTGAAAATGCCAAAACCATTACCACTTGAGAGCGGCGTGATTAGTCGAAAGCTGCCTGGGAGGCGGTTTTTGCAAATCTGGACTTCGAAATCTGAAAACACCAGTTGCCGAATAACCAGGTTCCTCTTGCCAATGTTAAACTTCCTCGCCTTGATTTGGGATATTGTGAGGGTAAGAGTCATTCCACCAAGAAAAGACTTGTGGGAATCAAAGCGTTGCCCACGATAAACTGAGATCTTCATCACGCTTACTCCTTGAGTTTGGGCGCCCAGACAAGGTTCTCTTCTCTTCAGGGACCAACAACTCAGAAATTGAACACACATGCAGGGGAAAATCAAATCTAAAAACTTCCCTATCTTCTTCCGCCTGCTCGCAACATAGAGCTCTTAGTCTGCTTGGCTGCAACTCCTGCCACTTCATCTACACATTATTCTCTATGCAGCTAACTCCCTTGTTGGCCAGAAGATCTGCTAGCTTATTTTCCTTTTTGCGAACATGGTGGAAACTGACAATGCGCAGGTCCTAAAGATGGATTTGAATTCTTTGGAAGACAAGAATTAATTTCCAATTCTTAGATACTTTATCCGACGCAGTTTCATTATGTATTTTTTGCATTGAGTTGATAATTAACTCTGAATTTGCCTTTATCATAACATTGAGACAGTTGTCCTAGTTCAGTAAATCCAGGCATTGTTCCATAGCCATTGGTTCAACCATGTTGTTGGTGGTTGTACCTAGGTGGCAATGGAAGATGAAAACAATACTTCCCTCTGCATTTCTGAGGACACCTCCATACCCATATTTTCTCGGGTTCCCTTTTGAAGCCCCATCAATGTTATATTTTAAATAGCCTTCCATAGGAGGATGCCAAAATTCATTCTCCATATCCAAAGAAATAACCTTCCTGTCCGGGCCTAGGAGGGTGAGCCCCTGCATCCCCAGCTTCCTAAGAATATTTAAATCTACCTCTGAGGGAGGTTTTTTGGGGAAGTTTTGAACAGTGGCTCGCACAGTCTTCTTGAGCTATTTCAAGATTATCTCTAGCAGGTTTTGTGGGGGCGTTTTTCCCCCTTAAAACTTATTTTGTTCCTCTCCTTCCAAATGTTCCATATAATGAAGCTTGGTGTAAAATCCCATGCTGAGTTAAGAATTTCATTATCTGAAATTTGTTTCCTCCAATTGATGAGGGTACTAATGATACTTCCTCTGTCTCTATCAGATTGTTGAAAGATTGTAGCAAATAAGTCCCATAACTAGGATGTGAAAATGCAGTTGTTGAGTAAATGTTCCAAAGTTTCTTCTTGAGCCTCACAGAGCAGGCATCTTGAAGGCCTCTAAACACCTCCCTTTCTTATGTTATCCCAAGTCAACATTTTCTTGTGGTATACTACCCACATGAAGAGTTTGATTTTCAACCACCCTTGGTGCCTCCAAAGGTTTTGCCAGATTTTGTCTAGAACTAGGGGATTCAGCTCAAGGAGAATGCTTTTTGCTTCCTTAAGATTAAAGGTGCCCTCTTTGTTATTTCCCCATCTTAGTTGGTCTTGTCCCTCTGCCACTAAGATTTTCCTTTGCTCTACTATTTTCCTGAGCTCCTCTACTTTTGTTTTCAGGAGATTGTTATTTCTGCAATCTATGTTTCTCCAAATTCTCCACTTATCCGTAAGATGAGAATGATTCCAAAAATCCTTAACCTTTATTAAACCTTGGAAATCTGACTCCTATTTAAGATCAAGTCTTCTTTTAACAGAATTGATTCTTGTTGCCACTTGTCTTCTGAGAAAAGAGCAAGATTTCCTTCTCTAATTTCCCAGAAGCTATTCTCTTGTACTAGTCTTCTATTCTCCCAGGCTTTGTTCCAAATATATGAGCCCTTTATATTTCCTGACATTCTTATAAGGTCACTGTTCTGCCAAGAACTAGCATATTTTTCTTTCTAGATATTTTCCCACTGAGTCTCAGGATGTTGAACCTAGTGCCACCAAAGTTTGGCCCCTAGAACCTTGCTGAGAATCTCCTGATCATCAAATCCTAGCCCGCTGTGGTTCTTGGGCTTACAAATTTTTTCCCAAGACACCAAGGCCCATTTCCTCTTAGTCTCCTCCCTTCCCCAAAGGAAGTTTCTTTGAATAGTTCTAAGTTGCTAAAGGACTCCTTTTGGAGCTGGGAGGGTTGATAACATGAAAATAGGGATTGCTTGAACAACTGCTTTTGTGAGAACTAACTTGCTAACAAGGTTTAAAGATCTGATGGTCCATTTACTAACCTTGTCCTGCAACTTGCTGATCAAAGGTTCCCATATACTTTTGAGCATTGGTTTTGTAGTTAGAGGGACTCCCAAATATTTTGAAGGAAGGGAATTCCTTTGAAAGCAAAGAATTATGGAGATGTTTTTATGAATAGCAATATTTGTATTGAAGAAAAAGATTTTTGATTTAGAGAGATTAACTTCCATACCTGAAGCCGAGGCAAAAAGATTTAGAATTTTTTTGTAGTTTGAAGCTTCTTGGACTGTGGGAGTTCCCTGTAACATTGTATCATTTACAAATTGTTGGTGAGTCAGGGCCTGACCATTATCAGTAAGCTGCAAACCTTTAATCTTTCCTGATGATTTCGCCTGCTTTATAGCTCTACCCAGTCCTTCCATCATGATTATAAAAAGAAAGGGGGAGAGCGGGTCACCCTGTCTGAGGCCTCTCAAGGGACTAAAAATCTCTGAGGGAGAGCCATTAACCAATATAGAAAAACTGGAGGAGGTTACCAGTGCCATTACCCATCTGACCCAGTTATGATCAAATCCAAAGGCAATCAACATTTTCTTGAGGTAGACCCAATTTACCTTGTCATAAGCTTTGGAAATATCTAATTGAATGATTATACCTGCCTGCTTCTTGCTAGTTAAAGAGTGCACCACTTCTTGCGCTTGAATGATGTTATCAAGAATTTGTCTGCCTTCCACATAACTTGATTTCTCCCCAAAAACAAGAACCAGAAGCAAAGGCTTGAGTCTGTTAGCAACAATATTGGATATAATCTTATAGATTACGTTGCATAGGGCTATGGATTTGTATTTATCTGATGTATGAGCAATCTCTTGTTTGGGGATCAGGGCGATGAAGGATGTATTGAGCACATTTAGAATTATTTTGTTTGACCTCGAGTCCTCCACAACATTCAAAATGTCCTGCTTAACAATATTCCAGCAAGCTTTGAAAAAGTCGACATTGAAACCGTCCGGGCCCGGTGCTTTGCCATTTTGCATGTCTTTGAGGACTTCACTTAGCTCCCCTTCTGTTACTGGTCTGTTAAGGTTGAAATTTTCCTCTCTGGACACCAGTTTCGGTACATTACTAGTTACTTCCTTGATGGATTGCTCTCTATCTGAATTGTTCTCCTGTGTTAATCCACCACTTCTAAGGTAAGAACTCGCGCTGTTACCTCTTTACCATTCATCATAAGATTCTCAGAGATGAAGAATCTGTCTAGCTTTTAGGCAACAAGGAAATCACCTCCCCTCTTGTTATTCCAAGTAAAGAGGCCAATAATCCAATTAGTGTCAACAAGATTTATATTGTCAGAAAAGGTTTGGAAAGCCATGGAGTCTTTACTTAGAGATCTTGCTCCTCCTTTTTTCTCTGAAATAGATTTGATCATGTTGAAATCCCCTCCCGTGATCCAGGGTATGTCTACATGTCTACCCCTGAGATCCACCAGGGTGTCTAGAAACCTAATTTTGTCATATATTCTTGAAGGACCATAAACATTTGTGACCAGATAGGTGTCCCTTTCTCTAACTGGTTGAATAACAACCGATAAATAATTTTTGGAAGCCTCAACATCCAGAATGCCTATTTTGTTGGGATTCCATAGAATGAGTATGCCCCCTACTATATTCTCTGCTTTTACTTCAAGAAACTCATAGCTGCTAATCCATTTGTTGTGAATTTGTCTTACCTTTTGAATGGAACATTTTGTTTCTTAGATGAACATTATATCCGACGTTTCTTGTTTCATTCTGTTACTAAGCATTCTCTGCTTTCTCTTACTCCCTAGACCTATAATATTCCAAGATATCAACTTCATTATAAGAGATTTGTAAAGGAGTAGCTGGCTAGATCTTTCATCTTACCTGAATCAATCATCAACTTTCCACACTCCATCAAGAGTTCATTCTACTTTTTTCTACCTCTTTTCTTGCCTAGGTTTCTAGTAGCTAGTCCCAGAGTAGTTTTCATCATTTTCACACCTCGGTTGTCCTGCTTATCCATGTTGTTCCCTCGCTCTAGCTTCTCAGTATGCGTTTTCCATAGAAACAGATGTTGTATTTTGATGAGTTCTTCTTGAGGTAGTGAATCCACTCCCCTCATAGTTCCCTGCCTCAAGAATCCTTCTAGGTCTAGGTTTTCTTTGTTAAGAATTGTTACATAGTGTTTTGTCACCGTCCTTGTTATCCCTTCTCCCGCACATTGGAGGACCTATTCTGGGAGCTGTGAGAAGTGACATAACCTGAAAACACCTGGATTGTATCCCCTTGAGTATGTATTTCATATGCCCTAAAGACACCTTCTACAAAATACCCATAAAAATAGCCCTTTTTCCATTGGCGTTGTTCCACAGTGTATCACTCCCGCCAATGGGGGAAATCCTTCAAAGAGGGGGCGCCAGCTGGCGCTCTGTCTCGGACTCACACTCGGGCCAACCCAGTTGGGTAAAGTTTTTAACAAACCAACTTGCAAAGGTTCTTCCTAACCTATTCATGAACTGATTCCAGTTTGAGTTAGTCCAGTTGGGCTTCGAATCTCCATGGAAGGGAAGTAGTTCTCCACCTCTCATGGAAGCTTCCTAATGATAAGGACAATCCCATGAATCTTGTGGATGGTCCTATCTCCTTCTCCTCTCTCTATATAAGCTTGTCCTTTTGCCTTTGACAAGCTAGTTAGTAATTCTACTCTTCAAGCTCCAAATTCTAGGTCCCAAAGTCTGAGAATTGCTAAGCTCATGCTACAAGAGGCCTTGTTCATCCCCATAAGGCTATATCTTTAAGGAGGAGATCCATGTCCAAGTAACCAAGGAGAGAGAGGCTTGTTCCCCATCCCCTACAAGCTTTGCAAGGCATGTGTTGCTGATCACCCAGCCAAAGGAGGCTTTGACGTCAGAACTTGGTTGTATTCTCTTTTGTTTATCAATAATAATAGACGACTATCATTATGGTTCCACTCTTATTGTCTTTATAATGATGTTTGAGTTGTATTCTTTATGACTGATACATAGTTACATTTCTTGGATTTTAGTGTTTTTCTTTGCATGTGTAGGTGTCTGTTCACGAAGATCGTGAGGATTGTGACTAGCTGAAGCGAAAGAAGGGGAGCGACGACTCTTCTATGAATACTAGCATTGGATTCGAGGTAGGCCCTCATCATCAGTCTTTACTTTGCAATTAGGAACCTGCGTGTTAGCCTTGTTTGATTGTTGCTAGAGCCCATTTAGGCTAGTGGGATCGCCTCTGTCTGCAGAGGGGATTTTCCTAGACAAAAATTTTGCGACTCCGCTCGGGACTTGGCTTTTGCCTTGTTTGTTTATCTTGTCTTTTTGTTTGATTTGTAAACTTTAGACGGAGCCTGAAGTCTGGCCAGACAGCCTTCGAAACGCTATTGCTTTGCATTAGCGAAGTAGATCAACGCTACTCCAATCCATCTCCGGTTTGGTTTAGAAACTGAATGGCTTGGAAATTGCCTTGTCTCTTGGTTATTTCCTTGGTTTCTCCTGCTTGTTTAACTTTATGGGTCGAATGCCTGTGTTGCTTCTTGCCTCTTCGTGTACTTATGTATTACTGGTTTGGCCTTGGCTCTTTTGTTTTTAGTTTTCCATAGAAAACTCGGCTAGCGCTAGTTTATAGCGTGACAGTCGCGCCAGTTGGTGCAAGTTGCACATTTACAACCTGCGCCAATTCCTGAAAGGCGGTTGTTGCAGCCTGACAGTCACGCCAGGCCTGTAAGCTTTTGAAATTTTTTTGGTTGTGAACTTTTTGAGCTTGGGTTTTTTCCTAAGTACCTTTTTGAGACTACTTGAGTGTGTTGGAGTGTGATTTGACTGGCTTTGATCGTTACCCTGTGGGTGTTTGCTTTTTTCTATCGATTTTGCATTTCTAGCCCTAGGGCATCTAGTGGCCTTGTGAATTGAGCCTTCCTTAGGTGTTTTGATCTTTTTGTGGTCCAATTGACACTTTTGTTTGCTCCCTTACACTTGTTTGGTAATTGTGAATCTTTTTGTTGCGTTATTTGGGTGATTTGCTTCGTCTTCACTTGAATTCCGGTTCGTCTCACTTTGAGCCTAGATCACACGGCTCATTGTGGTCTTTGGGATCTTTTTGGTTCTTTGGATGTTTGATTTGTGATTTGAGGAACTGAACGTGCTTGTATTGGATAGAATTTTCTTGTGTCATTTCTCAAAGTTGTTTAGTGCATTTTGCCATCATTGAAAAGAAAAATCTCTTTTGCTTTGAATTGGTTAATGAAAATTAGAACTTTTCATTTCGATTAGTGATTTAGTGGTCTTAAAGAAAAGTTTATTAATTTGCATTAGCTGCATTAGGGAAGCTCTTTGTTGCTTTGTGATCGTTTTGTTTGCATGAAAGCTCTTCAACTCTCTCGTAATTAGCATTCATCGAATGGAATGACATGTTTTGGCATATAGATTGCATTTAGGGAATTTTGAGAGATTACATACGGCAGAACCTGAAAACCGAAACTTAACACAAGATCAACTTTAAAATAAATTGAATGAATTTAAAAATGTATTGGAACATAACGCTCACATTCTAGAGGTCTAGGCTAGAGCCGTGCTCCGGCGTCGTTAAACCTAGTCACTTTTGTTTCCACTTAAGGTTGGGTGATTCCTCCTTTTGTGACTCAACTGTGGTCTAGTACGGACTTGTGCTCCCACGTACCATCGAGTATATATGGGGAGACTCCACTAGGTTATCATCCTTGATCCACAGGAAACTGTGTCTACCGCCTTACAGCCCATAACGCACCGAACACAACATTCGGGAAGATTGACTGTCGTACGGAAATTCCTTAGTTTTCATATGATTGCTAAGGTGTATATGCAGTTTTACAGATTGTCTGGTAAACCCCTTGCCTAGTTTCTCCTGAGTAGTCACTTTTTGATCCTTTTCGGACTCCTTAAAAGAAAAGGCTCGCTTAAGCATTTGTCACTTCGGGCTCACTAAATATTCGAAGGCGACTAGACTCATCCTTTTGTCCTTTTCTCGACTCTTAAAAAATGAAAAGGTCAGGTTGTGTCCTAATGTCTTAAAATTTATTCGACCACGATCACACATACCTTGTTAGATCTTGTTTGCGTTAGTTTTGAGTAGGGTCTTTCCTCGTTAGCTTGTCTAGGATTTTTTGAATTCGATCATCCTGGCGGATCCATCGATCCCGTCTCCCATCCCTAGTGACCCAAGGGTCTCCTTCTTCTGCTGCTCCTGAGACACTGGTTTGTGGTGACACTTTTCCTGTTATTCCAAGTGTCCACCCGTTGAGCTCTCGTGCCCTAGAAGACGAGCTTCACGATCTGTTTTGGAACCCTGTTTGGGAACCTTACGAAGAGGATTTTCCCTCTACTCCTACTGGTGTTTTGACCCCGATGGCTTCCTTTGATATGGAGGACACATTTCCTATAGTGAGTAAAACACCTGTTGTGTCAAGTATCGAGACTCCTATCCCGGCCACATCCCCAGCCATATCTATGCCCTACACTGTCACCCCTCTCAGTGTTACAGTGCCTTTATGCTATAGAGCTCTGAGGGATGCCATGGGCTCTAGGAACTCCTCTTCAGGTACCATGTGGGATCATAACATTATTCCCACTACGCGATCTTTTGTTTCGCAAGTTCACAATACCGTTGTCACGTTAGTTCCGACCAATCCGACCATTTGTGTCACATCTTCAACTCCGCTTGCTAGTGCCGTTACAACATCTTCGATCGTAACTACCATTGTCGGCCCGTCCCGTAGTCCAGTACATAGTGGTCAATCGGCACATACAGCCAGAGTTGTTAGTGCCCCCCCTTCTTCTGGTGCCATTCCACTAGGGGGGGAGTATTCTCAATATTTGCATGCTGTCCAGAATTCAGACGCGCAAGGCCCTTATTATGAATCTATCAGTCATCATTTGTATACTTCCTTGCTAGCTGAGCCCGCTGTTGAGGTTTCAGTTCCGTTGAATGTCACTTGGGGTACCACTGGTTATGGTGATGGCCAAATCCGTCTAGATCAAGGGCAGTCGTACCAAGGACCATCGTATCAAGGTCAGCCATCCTACACGCAGCCTAATTACGGGCAGCAGTATTATGGCCAAACCTATCCAGGGCAACCTGGAGGCTCGCAAGGACAACCCTCCCAGGGACAACCTTCAGCCTATGGTGGTCCGTCTTTTACCTATCTTGGGCAACCCTCTGGAAACCCGAGACAACCTTATGCTCAACAAGGACAACCTGGAGTCCAGCAGGGATACCCTTCGGGTCAACCCTACGGGAATTCAGGACAACCATATGCGCAACAAGGACAACCTGGAATCGAGCAAGGATACCCTTCTGGGCAGGGTGGTCAGCCTTACATGCAGCAAGGCCAACCCACTGCTCAGCCTAGTCAACCATCTGGTCCGCAAGGACAACCCTCGGTTGTACAAGGACAACCTAACCCCCAGCCAGCTCAACCTTCTGGGCAAGTAGGTCCATCCAAAAATCAACCAGGACAACCTTCCGGCCAGATGGCCCAACCTCAATCTTCCCAAGGACATCTTTCTGGGCCTGCTCAACCGGGCATGCAAATGGTCCCTGCTTCTCAAGCTCAACCCGGTTTTCAGCCCCAGACTCAAACTGGTCCTAGCTACAAGGTGGGCTTCAATCCCAACCTTCTTACCAAGCACATCTTGGTTCCCAGGCTCAGTATGGAGCCCAACAACCATATGGATACCAGCAACCCCAGGGGCAAACTTAGTTTGCCCCGTATCAAAATTATCAACACCCGCAGGTCGCTCCTTATCAAAATTACCAGCAACTAAATGTTGCTCTTGCAGGTCAGTATGGTAACCAATGGGGTGCTGGGGGGCAGATCCAGAATCAACCGTCCAGTTATGGATATAACCCTTATGGACAAAGTCCCTATAGACAGGGTCCTTTTGGACCTGGTCTGTTTGGACAAAGTCAATGGGGGAAACCAGCAACTGGGTGGAACTCTGGCCCTACCTCATATCCACAAGCGCAGATGTCCTTCAATCCTCAGCTACCATTCTTAGAAACGTTGGAACTGCCCGATGTGTCTAAATTAACCAATGATCCTATCTTGCATAATCCGCAATGGTCGTCGGTTCCAACCAAGATACCCGGCGATTGTCCCAAGTTTGACGACAAAGCTGGAGAAGATCCTCAAGCCCATGTAATGACTTACCACCTTTGGTGTTTGTCCAATTCATGGCTTGACGATTCAATTCGGCTTCGCCTGTTCCAAAGGACTCTCACTGGCTCGGCTGCTAAATGGTACATTGAATTGACCCGTGCGTCTTTTCAAGATTTCAATTCATTGGCAATGACATTCCTCACTCACTTTCAGTTACCCATTCGGTATGAGACGGGAACGCATCTCCTTACGTATCTCAAACAGGACATGGCTACGCACATTTCTTATCATATACATGAATGGAGAAGGCGTCGTCGGTTGATCAAGTTCTGGATTCCTAATCAACTCCTCACTGATTGGTTCACGACTTCCTTTGTCCCTACGATCGCATGGGACATTGCTATGGGAGATTGTGTGACTGAAGAGCAAGCTATCGCGCGTGCTCAGTACCTTGACTTAGTTTATTCTCAGTCAGGTACTTTATATGAGTATTTTGCTGATGCCCCGAGACCCGGTACATCCAAAGCTCCACCAAAGCCATCTGTCGATGGAGTTATTGGCTTTGTAAATCCGTCGTCGAAGAAATCATCCTCGAACCCTGGGAAGCAAAAATCGAATGCTTCAAATGAAAACACTTCTCAGGGTGGATCTAATTCTGAGACTACTTCCGAGGTCAACATCGTTCAGTCCACCACGGCGAACAAAGCCTCGAAAGGAAAGAAAAAGGGGAAAGCGAGGAATAAATCTGAGCAACCTAAACAGGACTCCTCCAAACCTCCACCCGAGGAAGGAGCCAAGCATAAACCAAATTATCCTTGTCTTATCTGTGATGAGGATCACTATACCAAAGACTGCCCAAGGCAGTCCGAGGTTAGTCGTTTGTTGAAAGGCGCTCCTGGGATTCCTGCGGTTCTAAAAGAACCTTTCCCCTCTCGACAGACTCAAATGGTGGGCGATCCATCTTCGTCTTCTTCTCCCTTTGGTTCCCAAGCGTTCATGGCTGGAACCATTCCCGTTCATGTAACGACTCGAACAAAGGAATATTCGTCATCCACCGGGAAGGAGCCTGAGGTCCCCTCAAGTGCTCCTCCATCCAGTTTTGGTCCGCTCCACATCGAGAGACCTAGTACTGAGATGACCATCCGACCCCCTCCCAAAGGAGTACTCCGGAGATCATCTTACAACCCAAATGCTCGTGCTGCCCAGCACTATAGCATAGTTGAGGACTTAGCGCAGGGTCCGTCGGCTATGTCCGCTTTAGAAGTTCTCGAGAGCTTCCCCCCTCAGAGGAAGACCCTGCATTGGCCATCGGTGGCATCGACCCGGCAGATTCGGATTTGATCACCTTCGATCTCGAGAGCCATGTCCCAAGGCTGCCTCATCAGATCGCCTTCCTCATACAAGTCATCAT